>PVKS010028302.1:0-26606 GCA_004027875.1 Aplodontia rufa | reverse complement strand
TTTTTTTTTTAAAGAGTGAGAGAAAGAGAGGGTTAATTTTATTTTTTCATTTGGTTTTTGTTTTTCCTCCACTTAGTTGTGTGTGTGGTCCTGGGGTTCAAACCTAAGTCCTCACTCATGCCAGTCAAGCACTTTACCACTGAGCTGCCTCTCCAGTCCAGAATAATTGAGTTTTGAATATTAAATCAGCCTTTCATACCTGTGATGAATCCCGCTTAGTCATGGTATATGATTATTTTTATACATTGTTAGATACATTTTACTAATGTTTTGTTGAGAATTTTGCATCCATGTTTATGACAGATAATGATCTGTAGTTTTCTTGTAATTTTTTAGTCTGGTTTAGTTACTAGGATAATTCTGGCCCTGTAAAATGAGTTAGGAAGTATTTCCTCTGCTTCTCTATTCTAAAAGAGATTATAAAGAATTTTCTTCCTTAAATTTTTGGTAGAATTTATCAGTCAACTCATCTGGGTCTGGTATTTTCTATTTTGTAAGATTATTGGTTATTGATTCAAATTCTGAAAAATAAATAAAATTCAGATTGTCTGCTCTTGCATTAGTTCTGTCAGATTGTATTTTTCAAAGAAATGGTCCATGTTATCTAGGTTATCAAATTTGAGCACATGTAGTTGCTCATAATATTCCTTTATCATCATTGTAATATTCATGATGTCCATAGGGATTACCTTCTTTCATTTCTGATATTAGTTATGTTTTATCTCTTTTTGTCTTAGCCGGGATAAATGTTTTGTGATTTTATTGATCTTTTCAAAGAGTCATTTTTACTTTCTGTTGATTTTTCTCTATTGATTTCCTGGTTTTAACTTCATTGATTTCTGTTCTATTTGTTATTATTTTTTATGCTTACTTTGGATGTAATTTGCTGTTTCCTAGGGTGAAAGCTTTGATTATTGATTTTAGATCTTTCTTTTTTTGCTAATATATATATATTCAATGCTATAAATTTCCCTCAAAGTATAGCTTTTACTGTAGCCCACGTACTTTTATTTTCATGTTGTTAAAAAAAGGGTTGATTGGTTGGTTTTTTATTTGTGTGTTTTGGCAGGACTGGGGATTAAATACAAGGGTACTCTGTCACTGAACTATATGTGCAGCCTTTTTTCATTTTTTATTTCTTCTTGTCAGCTATGTCCAGTCTATTAAAAGGCAGTCTTTATTTCTTTTTGTACTCTAATATTTCTTCTTGTTTCTTAGAATTTCCTTATGTCTGTTTACATTGCCCACCTGTTCTTGAATGCTATATACTTTATCCATTAGAACCCTTAGCATATTAATCATAGTTGTTTTAAATACCCTATCTGATAATTCCAACATCCCCGCTATGTTTGGTTCTGATGTCTGTGTGTATGAAATGTTTTTATGCTTATTAGTATGCCCTGTAAATTTATCTTTATAGTTGGACAAGATGTACCAGGTCAAAGTAACTGTGGTAAATAGGCCTTTAGTAATGTGATAGTAAGGCATGAGGAGAGGGGAAGTGTTCTATAGTCCTATGATTAGGTCTCAGTCTTTGAGTGATCCTGGGCCTCTGGACTGTAAACTTCACCAGTGCTCCTTGGTCTGCTTCTCTGTCCCTTAGGTGGGACAGAATGTCTAGAGGGGTATGGAGTTGGGCATTTTTCACTTCCTCTCAGTAAGTCAGTCTCTGAGAAAATTCCAACATGTTAGGCTTTGATAAAATAGTTTCTCCTGAAAGCAGACCTTGTTAAGAACAACAGAATGCTATGGAGTATTTCAAAATGGTTCATTTGCATGAAGGGATTTTTCTCCAACACTGTATCCACTGTGAAGATCTAATACAGCTCCTGGAAATAAAACACATAAAGCATAGGGCTCCCCTCACAATAAGTCCCTATAGAGTTGTTTTTTGTTTTTGTTTTTGTTTTTTAATTGTCACACTTGTCTTTGCTGAGCCTCTGCAATTTGTCAATACCAGTACAATTCCCATGGCAGTTTTTGTTTGTAAGTAAGTTGTGATTCTCTATATCTGCCTGTCTGACTCTTCAATTTGGGGGGCATCAGTTTGTCCTGTGACCTTACTTCTCAGATGATTTTTCAGTGGCTAGGTCTTTCTTTCTTTCTTTCTTTCTTTTTTTTTTAAGAGAGAGAGAGTGAGAGAAAGAGTAACAGAGTCAATTTTATTTTTGTTTTTCTGACATTTAGTTGTATATGTGGTGCTGAGGTTGAACCCCCAGTCCTTGTGCATGTCAGGCAAGCACTCTTCCACTGACGCTTTTCCAGCCCCCACTTTTTTCTTTTCTTTCTTTCTTTTTTTTCTGTACTTGTAGGGGGTAGGGTATGGTTTAACCTAGGGCTTTGTACATGAAAGGCAAGTGCTGTACCACAGATCCACATCTCCAGTCCTTTTTATTTCTTTTTATTTTTCTAGGCTAGCCTCGAATTTGTGATCCCCTTGCCTCAGCCTCCCTAGTTGCTGGGATTATAGGTATGCAGCACTGCACACAGCTTCTGGAGTGATGATTTCTAAACTCCTTACATTCCAACCAGAAAATGGAAGACCAAGCAATAACTTTAAATTTAGTCCTTCACTCAGGAAATACCATTTAAGCTAAAGAATGAATGGGAGTTAACTAGATTCTGATAAGGGAGGAATTGTTTGGCAGATAGAAGATGTCAGAGAGCAGAAATATCCCAGCATGACCACATAATGCATCATCCAAATCAGGTGGTCTTGGAAGCAAATGGGAGAACTCCTAACAATTATGGCAGGGTGACAGCACGGGCCATTCCTGGGCAACATGGGCTGTATGATCATCCTACATTTGGGGAGCTATAAGAAAGCCAGAATAAAGAAAATGAAGTGTGTTTGGATGTTTGAGAGTTGTAGCAATTTGTTCTTCATAATTAGCCTTGAGAAGCCACTAAAGAGTTTTAAGCAAGGAGATGAAAATATCAAGCTTAAATTTGAAAAAATAGATAGGGTAAGGGTAAGAACAGGTAGACATATTAGTTAGGAGGTAATTATGGCTTGGATCAGGATGGTGGTAGCAGTGGAGATAGGCTGTGGAGATAAGTAGATTTAGTGGTGGACTGATTATAGAGATGAAATGAGAGGGAAGTTCCAAGGAGGATTCCAAGTTTCTGTTTTGTGGAACTGATTAGACCATGATGTCTTTCACTAATTTGGGGAGGAATGAAAGAGGACCAGGTTTAGAGGAATGGATTGGACTTCACTTGTGAGTGTGTTAAGTTTAAGCTGATATGGAGATACTTTGGTCTGATAATGGTTTTATAGATCTGGAACCCAGAGAAGAAATCAGACATAATACTGGGAGGTATGAATTTGTAAGATGGTAAGAAAAACCATTGAGAAGAGAAAAACTCCTAATATGGAGTCTTTAGATTCATTTAGATATCTGGGTAATGAGAAGGCCCTGAAAGAGATTGAAAAGAAATAGCAGATAAGGGAGTAAAAATAGGGACTATATGATGTCACAAAAGTCAAAGAAAGAAACTATTTTAAATAGGAAGAAGTGGACTATAGTATAAAATAAAATGCTATTGAGAGGTAAAAGTAAGATGAAAATTGGCAAGCTGTTTTGGTTTAGCTCTGGAATGTCATCTAAAGACTCATGAAGACTTGGTCCCCGGTGCAGCAATGTTCAGAGGTGGTAGAAATTGTAGGTAGTTAGGACATGGTTGTAGAAGTAGGCCATTGGAGGTATGGCCTGAAAGTTGTTTCTTGTCCTTGGCTCCTTTCTGCCCCCAACCCCTGCTTGTGTCCTTCCTGGCTGCTTTCTTCCACCGTGCTTTTTCACCTCATCTCAGGCCCAAAGCAATAGAGTAAGCCAGCCATGGACTGAGACCTCAGGAACTGAACCAAAACAAATCCTTCATCCTAAGTTGTTTTTCTCAGGATTAAAAGCTGACTAACAAAAATGCCCACTGTATTTAATGATGCAAAGGCCTTTTATGAATATATATATATATTTCAATTTCAAAGGATCTTATCTCTTACTATAAAACATTTGAATAAAATAGAAATTAAATGCAAAAGGTTATTTTGTCACATTATTTTACTTATTGACTTAAATTTTCAAATATTTAATATTTTCAATGCTATTGATTTTTCTTCATTTATAACAAAGTATTATATTTAATGGACAGATATCCAGAGTCAAATAAGTTCATCCTTGTAGTACTTATTTTGGAGATTGTATATTATATAATGCTAAGTTCTGTCGTTGGCTACCAAAAAGGCATACTTTTATAGGAGTGTGAATTTTTAATGACTGAAGTAATTGTTCACCCATTCTAGGCCCAACACCTCTACACCTGGCTGCACAGGCTTGCTCATTAGAATCAACCATCTGCCTACTCTGTTTCAAAGCTGATTATACACTTTCTGAAAAAAGAGGATGGATGCCAATTCACTTTGCTGCTTTCTATGACAATATCTGTATCATCATTGCTCTTTACAGGAAGGATCCTACTTTGCTAGAAGCTGAGACCACAGCTGAGTAAGTTATTAAGCATTCATGAGAATATAAATGTCTCCCTTCATACTTTCCACACATACTGACAGTAAAAGGCCTGATTGGTATGGGCAATTTGAAAGTTATTGTTGAGCTAATTCTGATGTCCTTTCAGGTCTGGTCACTGTCTTCTTCTACCACTTATCTTTAGAATTAAAAAAAAAAATAAAGTTAATAGTTTCTGTCAACCTATGCATTCCTTCTGGACAAATAAGGGGTGATCCCTAGGAAGATTTTCCTACTTTGCTGACAAAATATGGTTCCGCAGGTTTGTTTAGCAGGGTAACTACATAGTGCCCCCAAGGAATCCCGAGACTAGGGAGTAGAACATTGTTTTACATCAAACCCTATGCAACCATGAGGCAGCCCTCCACACCACACCAAAGTGGGAAAAATATCAAATGGTATATGAAAGAGAAATACAATAGAAGAGGAAAACTGAAATAGAAAAATATCCTATTATTTTGTTTCACAAAAAATACTGAGAATCAACCTTTAGGGTAGAGGCATAGCTTCTATAGATACATTCTTGTCTAGGAATCTAAAGAATGGGTTATTATTTTGAATCTCTGAACCTTATTTAAGTAAAGTTTCATTCATGTTTTTCTAGTCTCCCTAGGTCTAGCTAAGTCTATTATTATTTGGTGGCCTTGTGCTAGCATAATGGTTTGACAGTTTTGGGAGCACTGGCTTCCTCTTGTTACTCCTTCACATGTGGCTTCCACAATGGCAACTCCCACTTCCATTATCATGCCTGCATTTTAGCCATGAGAAAAGAGACAAAGAGGAAAAATACTGGAACACTCTTTCTCTTTAGTGAGTGGCCCATGTAACTTCCATTAATATCCTGTTGACCAAACTTTGTCATATGGCTGTATCTATCTATAAAAGAAGTTGGGAGGCTGGGGTTGTAGCTCAAGTGGCAGAGTGCTTGCTTAGCACATGTGAGGCACTGGATTTGATCCTTAACACTACATAAGATCAAATAAATAAAGGTATTCTGTTCATCTACAACTAAACAATTTTTTTTTAGAAAAGGAAGCTGAGGATATAATACTGAGCTGAATAGTCATGTGAACAACCAAAAGAGCTTGACTATCTAAAAAGCATTAATGGATTTTCAGAAAAATCATTACTTTCTGTCATCATGAGGAAGCTGGGGTTTGAAAACTGAATATGAAGTGTGAAGACATGGGTTTGACTACTTAAGCCTCAGTTTCATCATCTGTGAAATGGGTTGATGATATTTGACTTGCTTTTTCCTTCACTCAGAGTTGTTAAAACTGTATTCCAAGACTTTGTACATTATCAACTTTTAAACAAACTATATGACATGATAATTAAGTTGGGAAAGAACACAGGGACCAATACTAAGGACAACAAGGTAGTGAAGGCAAACTGCCTATGTAGAATACAGAGGATAGAAATTCATAAGGAAGAGAACGAGATGGTATAAATCAGAATTCCTCCAAAAGCACTCTGAATAGCTTAACAAAAAAGTAAATTTAACACCACATGTGTGCTCAAAAGTTATTCTAATGAATTCTTTGATTTTTAGGAATCAGTGTACTCCACTGCTACTTGCTGCCACTTCAGGAGCACTGGACTCTATTCAATACCTGTTTTCTCTTGGTGCTAACTGGAGAAAAACTGATACTAAAGGAAATAATATAATTCATTTATCAGTGCTAACCTTTCACACAGAGGTACTCAAACATATAATAGAATTAAATATTCCTGAACTTCCAGTTTGGAAAACATTGGTAGGTGAGTACAGAACACATAATTTCTTTGTAAACAAAGAAATGTTCTGATTATTATTTGGTTTAGTTGTTTATATTTACACGGAAACAGAGCAAATAAAATAGTACATGTATTTTATAGATTTAAAAATGAATAAAGCATTATATGAGTTAAAATCAGAAAGAAAAATACAAATGATAAAGATCTATATTTTTGTATGCAAAAATAGTTTTATTTCTAAGTTAAAGTAAAAGATCTATATCCCAGACTGTATTTTACACAATTATATTTATTATTTTTCAACTTTCTCAGAAGTTGATCCATTCTCTCCTCCATTAAAAAAGTGAATGATTAAAAAAAAGAAAAGAAGGAAAATAAAATTTAAATGGAGAAGGCTGCATCCAATTTTTTCCTTAACATCTCATTTTTACTGACAAATTCAGCAAACTCTTTCTTCATACTTTCATAAATATTTTGTGAAAAATTCTGTTTTGAGACTCTTTCCCCAAATTTGTGACCAATCTAGCCAGAAATATTAAAAGGGAAAGGATTATTAGGCCGGTTCAATGTGTACATGTAATTTTACGCCCAATACCTTGCTAAAATTACATGAAGATTAAAATAATAATACCAACAGCAGCACATATGCATTCAAGGGAAAGCAAGAAAAGCTATTGCAGCAGTAAAATGTCAGATGATGGAAACAAGTGCAAGTCTTAGGGCTTAACTGGTCAGAGAAAATCACTGCAAGCCAATGATGGAAAAGCAAAGAACCTCTAGGACCTATACCATAAGATCCTCGAAAGACTTGAGAAATGGCAGTGCTAGTCAGGAATGCTCTCCTTAGAATCTAACCAGGAAGGACGTAAAGATACAGAGGCCAGAATTCTCCCTGAAAAAAGGAAGGGAAAAGTAGCTGTGAGAGTGGAAGTCAACCCAAGAGAGAAGTAAAGGGAACTTCATGGATGACAGCAAAGACTTGTTCTCGAATAGAACTGTGTACCTAGCCTAGAGGAAAAAGGCAGAAGGAATTTTCAATAGGTATAAAGAAATCTAAGAAAATGAAGTAAAGAAATTGTTACCTCCAGGAAAAATGAAAGTGAGAAATGAAACACAATTATGGTATACTACAGTACTTTTCTATGAATAACATTCATGTAGGCATTTAATCTAAGTACTCAATATTAATTTCATTAAAAACTATAAATATGGTCAAATGGAAGTAAGTATGAGGAAAGGCAGAGCAGTGTTAAAAGAGCTTGTTTTTTTCAAAACATGAAGTCAGCAAACAATGTCTAAATTATGTTAGCAAAATGTTTCCATGTGTGGAAATAAATAGAAATATAGAGACATATAAATAGCAGAATGTACTGGGGAGAGTTCAAAATGGTTATAGGCAAGATGAAGCCAAAAAGTAAGGAGGGTAAGGCCACAAAACAATATTTTGTTACAGACCTTTTAGTAACATTTACCTTTAAATCATTATCATAAAATAAAAACTAAAGCACTGGACAGTGAGGACTTAATTTCATCCAACAATTTATTTATTTATGGATGGTACAAATCAATTTTAAGGTTTTCAACCAAGATTCTACTGGTTCAAGTCTGAATTTTTGGTTTCAAAACTGCCTTAATACCAATCAGAATTTGCTGGGTACCAGGAACATATTCCAAGTATGTCAACCCCAAGAGATCTTAGAAATGTTTCCAGTGTTTATTTATATTCATATATATCATTATATCTTACTCTTTTTAGAAGGAACTAAGAGGACCATCCTTTTGCTTTTAATAGACTAAACCATTGTAAAAGACCTACATTAATAGTAGGAAGTCTGGCTTGTAACAGGAAAAGCTTAATGGCACTAAAAAACCTCATGGCTACTGCTTCCTATAGTCATTGTTGAGAAGTCCTGATAATGATGGAAGAGAATAATAAATATGAACATTTGGCTTGCTCTTTTGTCTTCAGTTCTGTAATAGCTCTTCCTCCTTATACTACTACCCATTACCCCTATTAGTAAAAGAGGAATTGGTTAATTTATTAAAATTTCCAGGATTAGTCCTTGAAGTGGCAGCTGAATTGTAAGACAGTGTCATGGAGTAAAGTAGCCAAGGTAGTACCAGCATGGATTTGGTAGAAGAGTGGGTAGATAAAGAGATGAACAAAGTACCTCTATGGGATTTTCTCTTACCATATCAAGTTAGTTAGATTTCTGTTAATGTAACAAATAACCAACTTATTTGTTACATTATTCTAGCTCAGAGTTTTGGAGGTCCATGATTGTCTGGTCACAATGTTTCAGGGCAGTAAAGTCCATCATGGCAGGAGCCATAGTCATGTCATGGCTGGGTGTGGAAAAACAGAGGAAGAGAAAGGGACAGGGTCCAACAATCCCCATCAAGAGTGCGCCCTCAATGACCTAAAATGTACTAGGCCACACATCTTAAAGGTTCCACCACCTCCTAATAGCAATAAGCTAGGGAGTAAGCACTTAACACATGGACCTTTAGAGGACATTTTATATTTAAACTACACCACATATTCAATCTGTTTAACACCTTGCTTAGAGAATGCTACGCACTGAGGGGAATTTAATGCATGAAGTTGGTGGTCATGTGCTGATCTCAACACTTGGTTTAACTTTGCCTATATGAGAACAGAATCCACCATTCCATTAACTCTTACATTAATTACAGCTTGTGTTTTTTTTGTTGAATTACCAGAAATGCTGCAGTGTGAAAGCTTTAAACGAAGGATGATGGCTGTCATGTCCTTAGAAGTAATTTGCTTAGCAAACGATTGGTACTGGAAATGTATTTTGGATGCAGGTGATGCAAAATCTGTAAATTCTCTTTTTCTTTCCTTTTCTTTTCTTTTTTAAAGAGAGAAGGACACTGAGAGAGAGAGAATCAATTTTATTTAGTTTTTCACGTGGCTTTTGTTGCTCCGAGACGTCATTGTATACGTGGTGTTGGGTTTCGAACCTGTGTACTTGCGCATGCTGGGCAAGCGTCCTAACTGCTGAGCCACTGCTCCAACCCTCTTTTCTTTTTTTTAAGAGAGAGAGAGAGAGAGTCAGTGTTTATTTAGTTTTTCATGTGGCCCTCATTGCTCGAACACTTTGTTGTGTATGTGGTGCTAGGGTACTCATGTACTTGCGCATGCCAAGCAAGCACCATAACTGCTAAGCCACCGCTCCAGTCCCCTAATATATTTTTTAATTGTAACAAAGGAATCTTTTTGGTTGATTTTAAGTTTTGCCCTCCTTTTAATCTGTCAATGTTTATATTTTCCATGTAAAAGTTCCACAGGATCCAAAACTTTAAAACATATTAAATGACTCTACCATACTACTCTTACATTTAATTAATAGAAATTGTTCCAATTCCATATTTTCACAATTTATTTATTTATTTAAAGAGAGATGGACAGTGAGAGACAGAATCAATTTTTTAATTTAGTTTTTCATGTAACTTTCATTGCTTCGAAACTTAGTTATCTATGCAGTGCTGTGATTTCAACCCATGTACTTGTGCATGCCATGCAACTGCCATAACCACCGAGCCACCACTTCAGCCCCACAATTTAATTTTAAAATTAAAAAAAGCAGAGCTAGTGTTATGTTGGGTTTATAAATATCTCATCATTTAGAATTTAATTTCTTAGACTCTCTAGCCTTGTTCCCTCGTTAATAATATGGTTCAATGCAGAGTTCTTTTGAGAACAGTACTATGCAATGTAACTTACTGAAATGGTGGAAAAGTTCTATCTATCCTGTTGGACATGGTAGCTACTGCCCTAATATAAACACTGAGTATAAATGAAATGTTCTATAAATATTGTTGGATGAATAAATTAAAAATATTTAATTATAGTCACCTAAGAGCATATAAAAACAGTTCTGTGTATTTAATTAAAGTCACCTAAGATAATGTTAAAAAAAGATCTACATCCAAAAAAGTGAGCCATAGACTTCAGTAATGAAAGATGTTTCATTTCAAATAGGTAAACATATAAATAAATAAAGCCCTAATTATAAGCATCATTTTTTCTAGCTCTTTGTGTATATTCTATAAGGTGCTCTCTTTTTTTATTTTTTCTTATTTAAAAAATTTTTTTTGTTCAATGTAGTCTTAGATATTGGAGGGAATTGTTGTTACACATTCATGAACTCATGAATATTGACAGAGCAAGCCAAGGTTGATGCCAGTTTATAATCTCACCGTTTTGAGTTCTCCCTGATCCCATGCTTCCCTTACTTTATCCCCATGTTAGTTGGGCTTCTCATGGAAGTCTAAGGTTCCCCACTGGGTTGATAACCCCCCTAAACCAACCCTCCAGCTGCCTTGATATGTTCCCTAATCCCTGCCTCCCCTCCCTGCCACCCTCCCTTTATCCCCCAGCATCATGGGCATGGTTCCCCCTGTTATGTAAAAATTCACCCATGTTATTGTTAGCTTAACCAACATTCAGTATGTTTTCGATGGTATTCTAACTTCCACATATAAGAGAAAACATTTGGCCCTTGAGTCACTGAGTTTGGGATATTTCACTCAGCATAATTTTTTCCATCTCCATTCATTTGGCTGAAAATGCCATGATATCATTCTCTCTAATAGCAGAATAGAATAGCAGAATATCTATAACACAATTTTGAATCCACTCGTCCAGTGAGGGGCATCTGGGTTGTACACTGAGGTGCTATAAACATTGATGCAGCTGTATTTCTGTGGTAGGCCAATTCTAGCTCTTTTGGGAGTGGGATAGCTGGGTCATAAGGTAGTTCCAGCCCTAGTTTTTTGAGAAGTCTCCATACTGCTTTCCAGAGTGGCTGTACAAGCTTTCAGTCCCACCAACAGTGTGAGAGTGTTACTGTCTTGCCACAACCCATCCAGCATCTGTCATTGTTCATATTCTTCATTTTTGCTACTCTGACAGGACTGAAGTGGAATCTCAGTAAAGTTTTGATTTGCATTTCTCTAATTGCTAGTGATGTACAGCATTTTTTCATATATTTATGGGCTTTTTGAACTTCCTCCGTTGAGAAATTTCTATTTAGTTCCCTAGCCCACTTATTGATTGGATTATTTGTGGTTTTGATGTTCAGTTTTTGCATTCTTTGTATATTCTGGTTATTAGCCCTCTGTCTGAGGTGTAGAAGGCAAAGATTTTCTCCCATTTTGTAGGTCCTCTCTTGATACTCTTGACTAATTCTTTACCTGTGCAGAAGCTTTTTAGTTTAATGACATCCCACTCATTTATTCTTGGCTTTAATTCATGTACTATGGGAGTCTTGTTAAGGAAAGTGGTGCCAACATCTATGTTGTATAGCATTGATACTATTTTCTCTTCAAGCAACTGTATAGTTGCTGGTTAAATTTCCAGATCCTCGAACCATTTTGATTTGATACTTATACAGGGTGAGAGGTAAACATCCAATTTCAATTGTCTACATATGGCTGTCCAGTTTTCCAGCACCATTTGTTGAACAGGCTGTCCTTCTTCCTTACTACGCTTTTGCTGCCTTTATCAAATATCACATGGTTAAAGATTTGAGGGTTTTTCTTGATATGTCTTTTATTCTGTTCCATTGGACTTTATTTCGGTTTTGATGCCAATACCATGTTGTTTTTGTTACTATAGCCCTAGAGTATAATTTCAAATCAGGAATTGGGACACCTCCTGCTTCCATTTTCTTGCTTAGTAATGTTTTGGCTATTCTGGGCCTTCTGTTATTCATTCCATATGAATTTGAGAATTGCTTTTTCTATATTCATAAAGAATGTCATTGGTACCTTGATAGGGACTGCATTGAATTTTTATAGGGCTTTCGGTAGAATGGCCGTTTTTATTATATTGATTCTGTGTAACCAAGAACATGGAATGTTTTTCCATCTACTCAGGTCTTCTGCAATTTCTTTTTTAAATGTTCAATAGTTTTCGTTGTAGAGGTCCTTTATATCCTTTGTTAGATTGATGCCCAAGTATTTTATTCTTTTTGAGGAAATTGTGAATGGGATAGACTTCCTGATTTGTTCTTCGGTGGACTTGTTGCTGGAGTATAGGAAAGCTAATGATTTATGAGTGTTGACTACTCATAAAACCAGCCACTTTGCTGAAATCATTTATAAGCTCTAGAAGTCTTCTGGTCGAGATTATTGGGTCTTCTAGGTATAGAATCATGTCATCAGCATGTCATCTTGACTTCCTCTTTTCCTATTAGAATTCTTTGATTTACTTTTCTTGTCTGATAGCTCTAGCTAGGGTTTCAAGGACTATATTGAACAAGAGTAGTAAAAGTGGACATCCTTGTCTTATTCCTGAATTCAGTGGAAATGCTTTCAGTCTTTCTCCATTCAGCATAATGTTGGCTATGTGTCTGTAACAGATGGCTCTTACAAAATTAAAGTATCTTCCTTTGATCCCTACATTCTCCAAAGTTTTGAGCATAAAAGGGTGCTGAATTTTATCAAAGGGCTTTTCTCCATCAATTGAGATGATTATATGTTTTTTATTTTTAATTCTGTTTCAGTGGTGAATTACACTTATTGATTTCCATGTATTGAAACAGTCCTGCATTCCTGGAATGAAGCCCACTTGATCATGATGTATTATCTTTTTAATATACTTTTGGATCCAGATAGCTAGGATTTTATTAAGGATTTTAGCATAAGTGCTCATCAGGAAAATTAGTTTGTAATTTTCTTTTCTTGATGTATCCTTGTTGGCTTTTGGTATCAAGGTTATATTTGCTTCATAAAAAGTGTTTGGGAGAGTTCCCATCCCTTCAATTTCATGGAAAAGCTTGTAGAGGATCAGTGTTAATTCTTTTGTAAAGGTCTGGTAGAACTTTGTCAAGAATTCATCAGGTCCTGGGCTTGTCTTTTTTGGACGGCCTTTGATTGCTGATTTGATTTCACTAACTGAGATTGGTTGGGTTAGAGTTTCAATATCCTCCCATGTTAATTTGGGAATGTAATATGTGGCAAGATATTAGTCCATATCTTCCAGATTATCAAATTTGCCAGAGTATACTTTTTCAAAATCAGTTCTGATAATCTTTTGGATTTGGTTGAGTCAGTGGTGATATCTCCATTTTCATCTTTGATTTTATTGATTTGCTTCACTTCATTGTTCCTTTTGGTGAGGTTGGCAAGAGGTCTGTTGTTCTTACTTATTTTTTCAAAAACCAACTCTTTGTTTTGTTGATACTTTGTATTGCTTTTTGTTCTCAATTTCATTGATTTCAGCTCTGATCTTAGTTATTTCCTGTCTTCTATTAGGTTTGGGATTGGATTGTTCCTCTTTTTATAGGGATTAGAGTTGGAGCATTTATTTGGGCTCTTTCCTGATTTTTGATTAGGGCACTCAGTGGTATAAATTTACCCTTAATAATGCTTTAATTGGGCTGGAGCGGTGGCTCAGTGGTTTCAGTGCTTGCCTAGCAAGCACGAAGACCCAGATTCAAACCCCAGCACCACGTAAACAACTAAGTGTTGGAGCAACAAGGGCCATGTGAAAAACTAAATAAAGTTGTTTCTCTCTTTCTCCGTCTCTCTCACTGTCCCTCTCTCTTAAAAAAAAAAAAAAGAATGCTTTCATTGGGGCTGAAGCAGTGCCTCAGTGGTTACAGAGCTTGCCCTGCATGCGCAAGTACACAGGTTCAAACTCCAGCATCCACATACACAACTAAGTGTCAGAGCAATGAAAGCCATGTGAAAAGCTCAATAAAAATTTATTATCTCTGTTTCTCTCTCTCTCTCTCTCACTGTCCTTCTCTTTCAAAAAAAAGTGCTTTGATACTGTCCCAGAGATTTTGATATGTTGTTTCATCATTCTCATTCACTTCCAAGAATTTCTTGATTTCTATTCTTGTTACCTCTTTTATACATTCTTCATTTAAGAGGGTATTGTTCAATTTCCAAGTATTTGAGTAGTTTCTGGTGTTTATCTTCCTGTTAATTGCTAAGATTGTACTATTGTGGTCTGATAGGATACATGGGACTATATCAACTTTTTTATAGTTGTTAAGGTTAGTTTTGTGGACTAGGATGTGGTCTATTTTCAAGAAGGATCCATGAGCAGCTGAGAAGAGGGTAAACTCAGCATATTTGGAATGGAATATTCTGTAAATGTCTGTTAATTCCAGTTGATTTATAGAGCTTTTTAGGTTAGAGATATCTTTGTTGATTTTTTGCTTTGATGATCTGTCTATTGTTGATAATGGTGTCTTAAAGTCCCCACCCAGTATTATTGTTGAGATCAATGAGGGGTTTAACATCCTCAAGTATTTTTTCCATATATTTGCGAAGGTTGTAATAGGGAGCATAAATGTTAGCTATCATTATGTCTTCTTGATGAATTGTTCTTTTTACTATAATATAGTGACCTTTGCCCTTTCTTTTTTGGGGGCAAAATTAACTTTGTATATATACAAAGGATATATATATAAGGATCACAATGCCAGCTTGCTTCTTCGGGCCTCAAGCCTGGTAGACATTTTGCCAACCTTTCACCTTCAGTCTGTGTCTATTTTTGAATGTGAGGTATGTCTCCTACAGGCAGCATAGTGTTGGTTTTTGTTTTTTGATCCAGTAAGCCAATCTTTGTCTTTTGATTGGGGCGTTGAGTCCATTCACATTCAGAGTTAGAATAGATATGGGAATCTGGGTCCCTGATGCAGTGACTATTGCTGTGTTTTGTGCCATCTTGGATATCTTTTAGTGAGTTATGTGATTATTGACTTTCTTCTGTTTATGGGCTTTAAAAGTTGTTTGATTGTTCCTCTGAATAAAGTATGTCCTTAAGAATTTTCTGTCATGCAGGCTTTGTATTCATTTACCTTCCTAGATTGAATTTATCATTGAAGTATTTAATTTCCCCATCACATTTAAAGCTGAGTTTTGCAGGGTATCATATCTTTGGCTGAAAACTGTTTTCCTTGAATATTTGAAAACTTTTGTCCCATGCTTTCCTGGCCTTTATTGTCTGATCTGAGAAATCCATATTAATCCTTATTGGTCTGCTTCTGAATGTGATTTAATGTTTTTCTCTTGCTGATTTTAGGATTCTTTTTTGATTTCTCTGTTATTCATTTTATATATGATATGTCTCAGTGAATTTCTCATTTGGTTATGTGTGTTTGGTGTCCTATAGGTGTCTTGAATTTGATTTCCTGGATTAATTCTGATATGGGGAAAATTCTCCTTAGCAATTTTACTCAGTAGATTCTTAATGCCCCTTGTTTGTTGTTGAATGTTTTCTTCAATCCCAATTATTCTCATGTTATTTCTTCCCATTTCATCAAATACTACTTGGAAGTTCTGATCAAGTTCAATAAGCTTCTTTTCTTGTCTATCCTCCTTTAATTCAACATTGCTTAGCCTCTCTATGTTGTCTGATGTTCATTCTTCAGGAGCTGAAGTTCTATTTTCTACTGACTTTACTCTGGTATTAGTATCTTCCAATGATCTTTTTATTTGGTTGACAGTATTTTTCAATTCTAAGAGCTCTGCTATATCTCTTTTCAGCATGTCTAGCTCTTTATAGATATGGTCTCTCATCTCCTGAACTTACTCTCTAATCTCTTTCCTCAAATCTTCTTTTAATTCTTTGATTGAATTATTAATCATATACTTGATACATTTTTCTAGGTTTTCATCCAGGACCCCAACCATGTACTCCTTGGATGGGGATTGTGAGGTTGAGGTGGAGAATTGTTTCCTTTTTTCCTCATTTTCAGTTACAGGGGGTATGGCTTGAGGTCTGTCACTGAATAATTCTCTTGGGGGCTTTGTTGATGGGATTGGAGATTTTTATCTCTTTGCTTCATTGGATTGGGGTACAATCTGGGTAGCACAGTTCAATGGTTAGCACCCCAATCTGTGAATTATTATTATTATACCTCAGGGGATCAGGATAGGAGTCAATAAGTGCAGCCAGTACGTACAATAGATGCTGCCAACTGTAGCTGTTACGATGTTGGTTAGCATCTATAGGAGCAATCAGATTAGCAGTTTTCTTTCATGAGAGTTCTCACACTATACTTGATTAGCAGGCAAACATCCATTATCAAGTATGGCATGTGCATCAGTTTACCAGGCTCTCTGTAAGTAAGTGAAAAAAGCCTAGAGAGCAATGCGAATGAGGTAGGAAGGGAGTGTGGAACTTGTGAGTTAGGACATAGAGCTACGAGGCAGTAGAGATGATGTAGGCTATTCTGCTAAAAATGAGGTAAAGATAGAAGTGGGATGAGAGTGGGGTAACGACTTTGAGGGATCAGAATACAGTTTAGGAATTGATAGAGTAAAGGGAAGAAAGGGGTAGTAGAGACTGGGGGTCTTTTCATCCCAAAGAGACTGAGCACTAGTTTGCAATATTGCAGAAGCCACAGGTCAAACTCCAGCAATATGAACACAGCACAGACAGACACAATAAAACACAGTGACAGTAAAAAACAAACAAATGAACAAACAAAAATACATACACCTAGGAACACTAATTCCAAGATTTAAAAAAAGGGGGGGATTGGGAAGGTTATGAATTACCACCAAGGTCAAAATGTACAGTGGGGGTATGTGTTCATATCTGACTTATAGGTGGAGTCATTTCCCAGTTGAGTTTGTTGGAGGGATTGAATTTTGGTGATCTCAACTGAAAGTCAGATTCCAGGAGACCTCCCAGTAATTTTCTCCTATAGAGGTTGGAAACATTTACCTTCCATGCCTCCTGTTATAACAGTCTTTTGGGTCACCCAGGTTGCACTCTTAGGCAGTTTAGTGTCTGCGTGCCCAAACTCTTGTTTCACTTCAGCCAGAGACCCAGGATCCACTATAAAGTCTTGTGGATCCTGGTGCGGCTGTAAGGGACTCTTGCTGTTCCAAGGAGAGTGGCTGGCCTGAACTGAGCTCACCTGGGACCATTGTCACCCCACTTATGAGTGTCTTGAGGTCCTCTTTTGCCCCAAGAGATGATGTATGGGGCAGTCACAGTCCCAGCAAGGGGAGGCAGTGATGAAGGAGACACCAGCCCAGCTAGACCTGTGTTTGTGGAGTTCTCAAATGCAACCACAAGGGAGCATGGAATCCCAGTCCCACTTGGAGTGCCCAGGACCTATGGGCACTTCTGTTCACAGATTTAAGGCTCTGAAAGTAGAGAAAAGCACTGGACCAGGCTGCCCCTACCTGAGAGGTTCAGGCAATAACTGTACGACCTGCAGGCCGATCCCCTCAAGCCTGATTAGGTCCTATTGAGCAGAATCCTGATCAGATTCCATCTGCAAATCAGCATTATGTCGGGGTGGACAGGAAGCCTCTAAATGCAAGTCGCAAGTCGCTGGACCAGTAGGCAGGGTCTGCCAGGCCTGCACAGCCCTCAGGGCAGACAGTCAAAACACTGGGGACTTGGAGCTGCTCCAGTCTGAGCTCACTATTCTGATCTGGATCTGCTTTCACTGTTCTCCAAGCAGTTTCCTGTACTGCCCTCTAGGAGGGTTCAAAATGGTGATCACAGCCCCGCTTCTTCGGGTGGCCAGACTCAGGGGATTCTAAGTTGCATGTATTAAAGCTGTCCTTCAGTTCCCACCGCTGCTGCTGCCACAGAGCACAAGAGCCCCACTCCCAGGCTACCTGCATTCTTCTGCTGTCAGCACTCACCACTCTATCTGACTTTATTTGTGTGTGCTGCTTCTTTCCCTCAGGGCCCCTCTGTTTTTATTTCATATAGAACTGATAACTGGAATCCAACTGAAGCCAATTTTCTAATTTCACCATGCCCAATAATTTCCATCTTTCAACCAATTATAATTAATAAGGCTAATATTGAATTTTACTAGACTGAGCACTTTTTGTTTTTCCCTTGCAGTTCTAAGATAAGGACAAAATATAATAGAATCTTCAGATAATCGTACAAACACTGCCACACAAAGATGATGCAATAACCGAAATTGAACTCTACCATGTGATAGCTCAAAGAATTTATGAATGACCTGAATAGCTCAAAGAATTTATGAATGACCTGAAGCCAAAATTCAGTATTTTAAATATGGCTTAGGGAAACCAATACAAAATGAGTGATCTGTGCTATGTGAAATCAAATCTGTGAAAAATGAGAGCTGTCTGTACTAGAGATAAGACAAAGTACTCATGTACTTTCAAATTATTATTTTACATCTTATAGAATTATTTGCTAATGATTTATATTGCAATGTCCGTAATCAGCATTTAAATCTTGTCAAGACATACTGACTACCAATAATTTGTGCTTTTTTTTAATCTTTTCTTTACAGGCACCATTCCTGCCTTAATCAATCTATTAAAAAGTCCCAAAATAAAATTACAATGCAAAACCATTGGGTTATTGAGTAATATCTCAATCCATGTAAGTGTAGTGCATGCTTTGGTAGAGGCAGGAGGTATTCCAGCTTTGATTAACCTTCTGGTTTCTGATGAACCTGAAATACACTCTCGCTGTGCTCTCATTCTGTACGATATTGCTCAGTGTGCAAACAAGAATACCATTGCTGAAAATGTAAGTTCTTTTCATAGAATATCAGTGTGTGTGTGTGTGTGTGTGTGTGTGTGTGTGTGTGTGTGTGTGTTTTGCTGCTGGGTATTGAATCATGGCCTTGCAGATGCTATAAAAGTATTGTACCACTGAGCTACATTCCCTGCCCTCATAGAACATCATTCTTGTCTGATAGTAATTCCCTCATATAGAAACTAGAGAAAGAGACCCAAGTTGATATGAGTGGTAAAATGCTCAGAAATAAATAAGCAGGTAAAGAGATGAGAGGAAAACTAGTGAAAACTACTTCACTAAGAAGTTGACATTTGATTACAGCCCTAAAGTAGAAGGAATGTTTTTCATATGTTCATATATACTGATTGTTTCTTACTATTTCTAAGAAGATATTACAGGAAACACAATCATTCCAGCTATTTCCACTGTGGCTGAGAAATGCAATCTTATTGTATATCAGAAAGAAAGAATTGGAAAATTGTGTGTGTGTGTGTGTGTGTGTGTGAACACCAAGCAATCTTTTGCTTTCTTCAAAATTTGCTTTTATTATGTCTGCCAATAATATTTTCTTTAAGATGTTTTAAATAGATTATTTACATGATTTTCTTTAGTTTAAATAGTTGCTTCTCCATTGTGGATTTGCATTATAAAATGTACCTTTTGGTCAAATTTAATACCTTTACCTTGAATTTCACATTGTGCAAAATTATATTTGTGTTCTGTTTACTTTGTGCTCTTGTTTTTCATCAGCTTTTGCATATCCTTTTATTTTTAACTTTTTGGAGTCATTTTAGTTGTGTTTGTTACCAATTATTTGGCAATAATTAGAAATATAAAGACATCTGGACCTACCTCCAGGTTATTCAGACTTACCACTTAAATCTTACAATATTCATTGGTAATTAGTCAGTTATGACAAACTACTATGCAGCATGTCTAGGTTGTGCTTTGTCATTCACTTTTTTTTAAGCTTTATTTTCACATTTTTTTATTAGATGAATATGGAGTTACAGTAGAGGGGGAAACATTGTCAAGCAATCAAGAACAAATGTATATTTACATAGTTATCCAAGGCTGGTGCCATATCATAGATGCCCCTCTTGGGTTCCCCATGATTCTATGTTTCCCCCAGAAGAACTCCTGAGTTAAATGGATATCTTGTGGAGGTCAGATATCTCCTTCTGAGATGATTCCCCTATACTCCCACCCTCCAGCCTCCTAGATATCCTTCCTAATTCCTCCCTCCACCCTGTCCCCTACCCTACACCTCCAGATATCTTAGGCAATGATCCCCATGTTAGCGTAAAAATTCATACAATTTAAGGTTGTTATTAGCTTAGCCATCTAACATACTCTTTCCAGATATAATCTAGCTTCCACAAATGAGAGAAAACATTCAGCCCTTGAGTCTCTGAGATTGGGATACTTCACTTAGCGTAATTTTTTACATCTCCATCCATTTGGCTGCAAAAGTAATAATATCATTTTCTCTAATGGTTGAGTAGTATTCCATTATATATATGTACCAAAGTTTTTTAATCTACTCGTCCAGTGAGGGGCATCTGGGTTGGTTCCATAGTCTAGCTATAGTAAATTGAGCTGCTATAAACATTGATGAAGCCGTATCTCTGTAGTATGCTGATTCTAACTCTTTTGGGAAAAAACCCAGAAGTGGGATAGCTGGGTCATAGGGTGGTTCCAGCCCTATGTCATTCACTTTTTTTTTTTTTTTTAGTTACTTAAATTTATTGATGGGGATGTTTTATTTTAGTTCTGTCATAATACTGTATTGTTCTATTTTTTCATTTATTCTTTAAACTTTTACTGTTTTGTGCTGTTCACCTCCCATGCGCACACATACACTTTTTTTCTTTATCTTTATGTGAAGTCCAGGACTTAGAGTCAATGGTAGTTGCCCATTATTCCTGGTACTTGGCATATTTTTAAAATATACTTTTGTATTCCTTTCTTTTGGAAATGTTTCCATGAATTTTAAAATTTAAATATTTTCCATAGTATTATTTCAGTCCATTCATACAAAAAATATTTACTGATACTATTCCAGATGCTAGGGTTATAGCAGTGAACAAAACAGACACAATCACAGCCTCTATGTAGTTTTTATCCTAGTTAAATGTAACAAGACAATAAGCAGAATAAATGTATTGTGTATTAAGGAGGAAAACAAAGCCAGGAAATCTAATGAAAAGTACAAAGTAAATGAATTAAGATTATGCCTGGCACATTCAAGGAATAGCAAGAAAGCCAAGGTAGCTGAGGGAAGAGAATAGGGAAACAGTTGGGTAATGCTGGGTAATATCACATGGAGCCATGTAGGCAATTGTTATATTCCTTGGATTTTAGTCTGAGCATGTTAGGAAGCCATTGAATGATTTTGCTCTAGGAAGGTTCAAGGAGAGAGTTAAATCACTCTACCTACTATGTTGAAATAGGCAAGCAAGGGTGGATGCAGGAAAACTAAGAAGCTTTTTCAGTAATGCAGGTGAAGTATAATGGTATATTGATCCAGGGTGATGACAGTGGAAGTGGTCATATACCCCATATTATATTTTGAAATTTTAGCCACCAGAATTTGTGGAAAATTGGAAGATCTTCAGGAACTTAAAAAAAATAAATAAAAGAAAGAAAAAGAAAAAAGAAATGGCCCATGAAGTAGCTGAAAACCTAAGACTCTGTTGTCACATGAGACAATAAAGAGTTTTAAGGCGGAGAGAATGATTGACAGTGTCAAAGGTTATTGTAAAGGATTCAAAATGGCAGATTAGAGGAAGGTTGCATTACTAGTTGCTCCATGTCTTGGGATTCAAGCAGCAGCAGTACTGTTTCTCAGTGAGGTGGGTAAAAGAGAAATTTCACTGAAATTCAATATTGGACAGTCAGAGTGTTTTAGAGATTCAGATATTCGGGTATATTAAACTAAGAAGAAAGACTACTTTGGCACCAAACTCTTGGTGGCAATGTTAGTAGTAGCAGTGGTGCTTCACCAGAAGGATAGAGAACACAGAGAGAAACACAAAGAACAGATTTTTATAGAAAAACCTGAAATCAGAAAAGCAGACTGAACTTAGCTCATCTAGAGGCTGCACTGTTGTGTATTGGTCCTAGAAAAGTGGTGTTTCTCAACTTGCCACAGGAAGCTGAGACAGAGGCATCTTGAGAGGGTCACACTGCAGCTATACCTGCAGAACTGAGAGATCATAGCAAACACTGCCTTTCATGTGGTCTAAGGTGTACATAGCAGAATGTGAAACAAGCACATAAAAGATTTTATCCAGGGGGATTCAAGTCAGAAAAGTGAAAGGGAACCCAGCTTATTTCTCATTTGAGCCTGGCAGCTTATATGACCAGCTGAAGTGCATTAGGATTCTGAATAGGTGGGTGTGAATACCTGCAGGGACTAAGCCTGGGAAGGCTTTGTTCCTGGACAGCAGTGTGTGTGTGGCATTTTGGCTCACCTGCCCCACATGTAGAATTCTTGGGAGGCTCCTGAGATCTAGACTCCTACAGAGATGGGCAACTGCCAGGCCCTTGGGATATGATGATCTAATCTCTAGAGCAGATACCAACCAACAGACACTTTAAGGCCTGTTTAGACATAGTCCCCATCCATCAGAACTCACCTCAGAACTCTGCAGCAGCCCCACCCTGGAAGTGCCTCATTCAGCCTGTACAGACAAAACTCCAACTAACAGTACTTTCCATCCCATTCCACCTCATACCGTTTAGAAGAGAAGCTGAGACATTTCAACCAGCTCAGTGTTAGGCCACTCCAACTGGCAGCTCAGAGGAAGGGCAGCACTAAAGAGGAAGGGCTTAACAACCCCCAGCCCTTGCTCTCACTCTCAGTACATAGCTCAAGAAGAAATGAAAAGAAAGACAGTTCATGCAAAGACAGTGACCACCAATTTTCATCAACTATTTTGACCACCTCAGCGGAAACAATTCCTTCATTTTTCATTAAGAATATTTTTTCTTTGTGTTTGTGTGTGTTTTTTGTGTACAGATTGGTTCATGGACATATATACATATACACATTTTTTTCTCACTTTTAGTATTTTTTTAAATGTAGTTATTTTTCCCTGCCTGTCTTTTGAGGGTTAGGGTTTTTGGTTTGCATATTTTGGTTTTGCTCTGCTTTGTGTTGCTTTTGTTTGTTTCTCTTTCTCTCTTTTCTTCTCCTGCTAACAGCCAAATTTTATTGTTCTCTCTTCCTCTCCCTTTACTTTGTTTCTCCTGTTTTTTTCTTCCCTCCTTATAACCATCACTTTGTATATCTCTTCTGCATTCTGTCAGTTCACTTTTTGAAATTGTACACTTTTTCCTAATTCCTATCATATTTTGTTTTCTCTTAATTACTGTATTTTTACCATCTTTTAGAACTAATTGGTTTATGACTACTGCCCCCACCATTAATGCTGATACAGTTATTATTGTTGTGGATGACATAGTTGATGCCTGCTGTTTGCTTTAAAGCTATACCTAGTTAATGATTTTGTTTTTATTGTTGACAACTGCTGACCCCATCATTCCTGCTTGTTTTTTTTTTTTTGTGGTAATTAATGTTGTAGATGTCATAGTAGGAACTGGATATTTGCTTTAATGCTGTATTTTGTTTGCATTGTTGCTATTGTTTGCTTCCACTATTCTATGAGGTGCTGGAAAACTATAGGAACACTATAAATTCACAGAGTAGAGTCTTTGATGCTGCTGAACTAAACTCAACCAAAGACAGTGCACCTTGCTCCACACACAAATTAAAGACATTCAACCTTCAGCTGTACTTTATTACAAAGACTAGAAGAGTTAAAAACCAAAACTAATGACCAGGCCTCAAGTAGAAATGGCTAGGGGTGGGCCAGCAGGTTCTACCTATGGTCATCTACTACTACAGCAGAAACAGAGAGAATTAACACAGATTGGGAATACCACATATACAAGGGGGTCTCATTCTAGAACACCTTAGGATATTTTGGCCAAGTGAAGATTGTGCCCTAAAAAAGACTAGGTACACATGAGAGTGGAAGAGAAATCCCTCTCAATAGATTCATAGATCACAGCAATGGAATACAAGAAATATGAAAAAAAGTAACACAACACTTCCTCAATTTCATGATTCACCAGCAACTGACCACAAAGATAGAGAAATAGATGAAATATCAGATGAAGAATTCAAAAGAATCATTATAAAAATGAGCAATGAAGTCCAAGAGACCACAGAAAAACAACTGAAAAAATTAAGGAATTCAGTACAGGATATAAATGAAAAACTCAATAAGAGCTAGAAATATCGAAAAAGAACCAAACAGAAATCTTGGAAATGAAAGACATAATAAATAAAATGTTCAGTTGAAAGTCTTTCTAATAAAGTATACCATGCTGAAGACAGAATCTCAGAGCTGGAAGACAAAGTAGCTATGAACATTCAGACAGCTTTAAAGAAAAGAAGAAATTAAGTAACCATGTCCAGAATTTGCAAGAACTCTAAGACAAAATTAAGAGACCAAATATAAGAATCACTGAAATTGAGGAGGATTATACGGTGCAGGCTAATGGAATGTATGACCTCTTCAGGGAAATAGTAACAAAATTTTCAAACTTTAATGAACATCCAGTAATGTGAAGCATTCAGAACCCCAAGTGAACAATACAAAACAAAAAACAAAACAAAGAAAAACAAACAAAAAAGAAACTCTCCATGACACATTATACAAAAGCCTCAACAGAAAAACATCAGGTCACATTTAGAGGCATGTCAATAGAATCACTTCTGAATTCTAGCACAAACTCTAAAAGCCAAAAGGGCTTTAAATGATATGTTCCAAGTCTTGAACAAAAATAAATGTCAATGAAGACTGCTATATCCAGCAAAGCTATTCTTCAGAATTGAAGAGGAAATAAAAATATTTCTAGATAAGCAAAAATTAAAAGAATTCATGACTACTAAATTGGCACAACAGAATTTACTTAAAGAAATACTACACAAAGAAGAGGACAAAACAAATCTCAGAGCTCACAAATGAACAAATCTTATTTGAAAAGTAGCTAAGCAAATGAGAAACACAATAACCAAACAAAAATTAAACACAATAACCAAAATGGCAAGAATCTTTCTATAAAAACATTAAATGTAAATGCTGTCAAATTTCCAAGACACAGACTGGAAGAATGTATTTAAAAAAAAAAAAAGACCCAACTCTATGTTGTTTGAAAGAGGTGCATTTTACATGCAAAGGAAGTCATAGGCTGAAAGTGAAAAGATGAAAATTGATATGCCATGCAAATGAAGCCCCAAAACAAGGCGTAGCAGCTGCTCTCATATCTGTCAAAGCAGACATCAAACCAAAAGTAATCAGTAGAGACCAAGAAGGTCACTTTATGCTGGTAAAGGGAATAATCCAACCAGAAGATATAACAATAAAAATATTTGTGCCCCAAATGTGGGTGCAACTAATTACATAAGAGACACTACTCAAATTGAAGCCTCAGATACATGCCAATACAATAATTTGAATGTCTTCAACATACCTCTCTCACCATTAGATCAGTCATGTAGGCATAAACTCAGTACTCTTTAGGCCTGAAAGATATTATAAATCAAATGGATTTAACAAACAGACATTGATTGGATATTTCATCCAAGAACAGCTGAATACACTTTCTTCTCAGCAGCGCATGGAACTTTTCCTAAAACAGACCATATTTTAGGCCAAAGAACAAATCAGTATATACCAAAAAATGTATATATATAATTCCTTGAATCTTGGCAGATCATCATGTAATAAAATTAGAAATCAACATGACAAAACCCTACAGAAACTATTTAAACATATAGAGATTGGAAAATACGCCTTTGAATGCTAAATGAGTGGGGCTGGAGTGGTGGCTCAGCGGTTACCTGAGCCTGGCATGTGCAAGGACGCAAGTTCAAACCCCAGCACCACGTACACAATGAAGAGTCAGAGAAACGAAAGTCACATGAAAAACTGAATAAAATGGATTCTCTCTTTCTTTCACTGTTCCTCTCTTTCTTAAAAAAGAAAGAAAGAAAATCAAGAACGATCGTAAATTAACAACCTAATGATGAATCTCAAGAGCCTTGAAAAAGAACAAACTAATTTTAAAACCAGTAGAAGAAAGGACCTAATTAAGATCAGAGCCAAAATCAATGAAATATAGAACTTAAAAAAATACAAAGGATCAATGAAACAAAGAGTTGGTTATTTGAAAAGATAAATAAAAAGGAAAAAGAGAAGAGGCAAATTAATAAAATTAGTGATGAAAAAGAATAAATCACCACGGATACCACAGAAATCCACAGGATCTTTAGGGACTATGTTGACAACTTATACTCTAATAAATGGGAAAACCTAGAAGAAATGGATACATTTATAGACAGCTATGCTCTGCCAAAACTTTATCAAAAGGATATAAAAAATGTAAACTTGTAATGAGACAGAAACAGTAATAAAAAGCCTTCCAACAAAGAAGAGCCCAGGATCATATGAATTCTCATCTGAATTCTATCAAGCCTTAAAAGAACTAATGCAAATACTCCTCAAATTATTACATGACATAGGAAGCAATGGAACACTTCCCAATTCACTCTGTGAAGTTAGTATCACACTCATACCAAAACCAGATAAGGACACATCAAGGAAAGGAAAATACAGACTAATATCCCTAGGGAATTTAGATGCAAAAATAGTTGGTAAAAATATTAGCAAATCATGTTCAACAACCTATTAAGATGATTGTAGGGGCTGGAGCGGTGGCTCATCGGTTTCGGCACTTGCCTGGCAAGC
>PVKS010028301.1:0-26534 GCA_004027875.1 Aplodontia rufa | reverse complement strand
ATGTGTATCAATGCGATAACTGGAAGAGTTTACTGGTTCTCCGATATATAAAAACTCTGTTTCCCTGCTTTGCTAACTTCTAGAGGTGGTTAACCCTTATTCTTCCATTCTTTCTTTTTTTTTCTCTCTTCTTTTAGGGGAAAAAATTGACAATAATATTTCTTCCTTTTTTTACAGCCTGTTTTTAGGTTTCTTTCTCTTTTTCTTTTTCCCTATTTATCATCTCCCTTATTAACTCTTATCCATCCTTTCTAGCTGTGTCCTCATTCTTGAGAGGAAGGATTCTGGTCAGTGCATATAGTATTTGAAATATTTTATGCCTGAGAAGCATAATTCTCAGGGATAACTTCTTCCCTTAAATGATCACCCAAATATTAGTAATAACTCTTTTACCCTTCCTACATTAGGCCACAGCTATCCTAGATTCCCTTTGGATCTGTACTTTCATTTCTCCTTTAAATTTAATAAAGTTTTTTTTAGTTTTCTTTTCAAATTTTTTTCTCTTAGCAATTTATTTTCTTTCTACAGCAAATTCTTCACCTCCTCCACTTTCCTCACTGTACATAATTGGTCTATATTATCTCTTCTCTTAATTTCACCTGCATTACCCCCCCTTTCTGACTCCAAATTAGTTAACTCTCTTCAACCCCCTATTATTAAGACTGTGTAACTATTATTGCTGTAATAGTTAATCTGAATAACACTTATTTGTTCTTGAAATCTGACATATGTAATAGTAAAATACTAGTGTCACCAAAAATATTGATTATCACTAACACTAGTTACATAGGCTAAATTCAAAAACCCATTATAGTGTGTGCTAAATAATTAATTTACTACTGTTTATTGTAAGCTTTGGTTGTACATATTGAAAATTTGCTACTAGCACATGAGGTGTTGGAAATCTATAAGGGTAACAAACAGTTCAGAGTAAAGGGGGTTGTCTTTTGAAATTAACTCTCCTAATAAAACCCCAGTTCAAGTAAGGATCTGGACAGATTTCCCAATCCAACAGCCTAGCCCTTAAGGCAGAAGACAGGAAAAGAACCACTGAATCTTGTATTGCTTCCACAAAGTGTTCACCTGGCAAATAAGAGAAGAATCTCTTCAGACACGAGGAATCAAACTCGAAGAGGTTCACGTCAATCCCAAAACTCCCCTGGTAAGGGGACTATAGCCAGGGACCGGGATGAATATCTAGAACAATATATCAATGAGCTGATAACCAAAAGGAACAACAAAATAAGAGAAGAGATAATGAAGGGAATAAATGAGAAAACTCAAGAGTTGAGAAAATATCATTAAAGAAATTGATTTTCTCAAAAAGGAAGTTACAGACCTCAAAGCTGCATTCAATGACATGAGAGGGACCATGCAAGAATTCAATAATAGACTAACTTCAGTAGAAAATAGAATCTCTGCTATTGAAGAAAGAACTTCTGATAATGAAGACAGGCTGATCAAATTAGAGCTTACTGACATCAAAAAAGAAAACAATTAAGAGATCATGACCAGTATTTCAAGAATGTCTGGGATGAAATGAGAAGGAACTATCTGAGAGTAATTGGAATACAGGAAGAAATTGAGACACACAACAATGGTATGAGGAATATTCTCAAAGAGATCATGAAAGAAAACTGTTCTTACATAAAAATAAAATCTGACATGCTCATCTAGGAAGCTTACAGGACACCCAATAGGCCTAATCAAAAGAGAAACTCACCAAGACACATCATATTCAAAATGTACAACAGGGATTGTCCCAGTCCAGCCGGGTTCTGACCTGAGGATGAGAAAAACCACAGGCCGGAGACCTGAAGTGGTCATTCTTCATCCAAACTTTACTTCTCCTTTTTATATATCCATACTTTACATCTCTCTTTGAAGGCAACATTCATTTGTACTGTTACGATGAAATGCCTACCATTAAGTAATCTCAAACAAGTCAAGGCAACGCTACAAGACTATTTCAGAACAAACATAGACAGCAATTTCTCACAGTTCTGAAGGCTGGGAAGTTCAGGAGCAAAGCATAGGCAGGTTCGGCTGCTGACAAGAGCTCATCTTCCAAAGGAGCAGGGTACCACGGACAGCACAGCCAGCAGAAAGTGTAAGAGCTCTTCTTCTGAAGGAATGCAAGAGCTCCTTACTGCTGGTTGGAGCCTCTTCTTTTAAAAGCCTTTAACCCGCCCCCTCGAGGCCTCTCTACATTAGCTCGTTCATTGCCACACCTGAATTTCGGAGGCACACGTTTGACCAATAAGCCTAACTCTTCCTTTTGAAGGATCTAGAATTGGCAGGTGATACCAATTCGAAATGTCTGAAGCCCGTGTTGACACCCTGTTTTTCAAGTTTAACAATGTACAATCTAGCAGCCCCTCCCAAAGGAGCTTATGCCAACAGCAACAAGATCCAGGGCAGCTGATAAAGTAAAGGTCAGACCCCAACAATTCCTCCTTTTTGTTTTAATTTATCTCGCCCTGAAAGTCAGGATCTATCACTCCTGGTGTGACATGGAATCCCTGCAAGGCAGCACTACTTTGGCCTAGGATAATGCCCACTGTCCCTTCAGGAAGAGGGCCCTGAACTCCAGTATGCAGGGCCTGGACCCCCATAGTAGGTGGGGGTCCCACCTACTATGTATACAATACTATATAGGTGGGGGTCCCACCTACTATGTATACAATACTATATAGGTGGGGGTCCCACCTACTATGTATACAATACTGTATAGGTGGAGGTCCAGAGGTCCAGTCCTGCACTTCCCTTTGTTCCCTTGCAGAGAGAGGTGATTGAGGTGAGCTTTGAGACAGATAATGAATTTGAGCCACCTGGCCCACCCCAGCAGTCAGGGCTGCCCTATACAGTTGATTCGGGGCCTGGGGCGGGCCCCTCTTCCCGTTTCCCTGAATCGGACCTCCTTGATTACCTATTCTAGAACGACATTCATTAGTCCAATGACAGCCCTTTTGACATAATCTGGGAGCCCTTTTATGTGCTACAACTTGATTAGCGAGGGAGTTATTCTGGTGCAGCAGAGGGCATTGCAGCTTCATATGCCTGGGCTGGTTGCAATGGAAACACCTGTTTTGTTTTACACTTGTAAGAGGATTTTGTCCAATTAGGGCTGGGGCAAGGATTGCACCTGTGATAGATGGGCAGCCAATATCTCTGCAAATTTTTATGTATGAATTTAAATCCCTATGTTTATGCTGGTATATAGCCTCCTGACACCATTTATTGGCATTTGTAAAAGCTAGATGTTTAACAAATGGAGCAGCCTGATCCATATTGCCAATTATATTCCCAGAAACCTGTAGAAGGCGAGCCACAAAAGAGATAAAAGGCTTATCAGGGCCCTGAATAATTTTTGCTAATTGCGCATGTAGGTCCTGCTTTGAAGGAATTGATCCCCATGCTCTTCTGGTACTGGCAGCAATCTGGGTGTACACCCCAGGGTCATAAAGCAGCTGTGATTGAGTTTCTGCAAATTGTCCCTCCCCAGTTAACATATCAATATTTCTTTGAGGGAAGCCCACTTGGGCATTTTCATGAGAAGAAGCCTTCCACAACAAATAGTCCCTGGGTTCTAACGTAGCCTTGCAAATTGTTTTCCAATCATTAGGAACAAGATGCTTATCCACTAGAGAGTCTATCAATGCCTTAGTAAAGGGTGCTTGAGGACCATACTGATGAACAGCCTCCTTAAGATTTTTAATGTCTTTAAAGTCAAGAGGCTGATACTGACTGACACATTTTCCTTTCTGCGCCATCTTCTACCTCTATTACAGGGAAATTGAGTCTATCTCTCTTGTACACCAGAGGGTTTCCCAACTCAAGTTTTATTTTCTCTAATTATTCCTGTCGTTCCTTCAAGAGGGTGATAACATCAGGAACATGGAGAGGAGCTGTAGCATTCAGAAAGGGGTTAGAGGATTCAGGATATGGGGGTGCTGGATATTCTGTATCCGCTAAAGCTGGCTCTTCATAATTGAGGGTGGCACTCTTGTGGATAAATCTAATATCCAGAAACTGTGCACATTTTATATTATTTTGTTAAAAACTTGTGTGGTTGTTCAAAAATAAAAGACAGAAAAGAAACAGTGAGGAAATAAGCTAGTTTTAATTTTTTTGTGAGAATAATTTCATTTTTATTAAATTAATATCCACTTAATTTTACAATAGAGTTTGGTTTGTTTTCATTTTATAATTGAATCATTTAGTCTGTTAAAATTGTGTTGGTAATGAGCACAGAGTTTTTCTTACTCTTTTAAATAAAATATAATTAACTTGCATTTTTACTGCAGGCTGAAATTATGCACTGACTATAAAACCGATTATCAACTGAAATCTACCAGTGTCTTTCTAGGACGTTTCATTAGCCTTATTTATTGTAACTCAACATAACTGGGGCTAGAGCAGTAGCTCAGTGGTTATGGCACTTGAATGGCATGTGAAGGGACCCAGGTTTGAACTCCAGCACCACATACACAGCTAAGTGTCAGAGCAACAAAACCCAGGTGAAAAACTAAATGAAATAGATTCCCTCCCTCTCTCTTAAAATTAATAAATAAAATCCAATATAACAATATGAAAGAGGAAATACATTATGTAGCTTATATCTTCCTTTTCAAGCTTATTCCTAAATATACATAAAGATTAAAGACTAAGGACGTAACGATTTACACAATGCAAGGCTCTCTTTGATGCTATTGTATGTCCTAAAAGAGTTGGAAATAGCGTTAGTTGTAGTTATACATATGAGTATAATTAACGAGATAAGTTAATTAAAATACTCAATCTCTTCTCTTATACATTGCACTTATTATTATCTATATAAGTATCACTGTTAATATTTTATATCTTCAATTCAAATGTTTGTTTCATTCGATTTTGGACTTTTTTTCTTATTTGCAAGTAAGTTTATTTCCAACTTTGCTTATAATAAAATTGGGGTCAGTCTTATCATTAGTTCTTACCACAAGTTCTGCAATTACCTTAATTTTTATCAGTATAAATCATTGTGAGTTCAAATGATTGACAAGGCTTAGCAAAATTCTTCTATTCACCTCCACTTACATGAAAAAGATTTCTAACAGCTTCAGAAACACCATTAAAAAGCACAAATAGAATTGATGCTGAACTCATATCTTTCTAGCAATAAAAATATCTTTCTATGGATATGCAAGTTAATTTATTTTAAAAATGCCCTCAAGTATATTTCATGAAAATAGATTTCTTTTTAAATTGGTTATTTTTCAGGCATATACAACATATGACAACAGAATGTATAGTCACATAATTACAAAAGCTTGGAATGCACCTTATTTTAACTCAGCTCCCAATATTTCCTGTTTCCCTCCCTTCCTCTTAGAATTAATCATACTTAACTTTCTCATGTTCATACATGAGCATATCATAGTGAATCTCATCACTAAATTAAAGAAAAACTAGTAAATAACAGAAAGATTAATAGATTTGAGGGAAGAGAATGGAGTGGGGAGACAAAATACTGAGGACTGAATAAGAATAAGTTGTACTACGTATCTTTATAAAAATGTCATTGTTTATCCTATTGTCAAGCATATATAGAAAGGACAGGGGCTAGGAGAATTTCAAATATATAAATTATTTATGTAATCACAGCATAGTTCATATTAACTGTTCCTTGGGCAGTCCACAAGAACTGCACTGTTAAGACAGTATAAAACTAGTCTTCACAGGAAGGAATTCATCAACACATTACAGACCCACTTTATTGTTTGAGAATATCCATCTTGCCCTGTATTATTTGATTCCATAAGTAAACAAAAAATGATAACAGATAATGTCCTAGTGAGGTTTATCCAAGCAATGTAAAACTAATTCAGATCACATAATAAATCAATGTAAATTATGATGTTAACAGAATAAAGAACAGTTGTAAGATCATCTCAGAGGTTGCAACAATTTGACAAAACATATCCATTTCTCAACATGAGAAAAACTCAAAAGCCAGAAATAAAGGGATTTCCTTAAGCTTATAAAAGGAATCTACAAAATATCTACAGTTTTCATTACTGTTCAAACTAAAATGATTAAGAATTTCTCACTTTCTAATGGAAATAAAGGCTAAGCAATATGACAAGAAAAATACAAATTGTGAAGGAAGAAATGACATTTTCTGTATTGAAAGATAACATGATAGCCTATGCATAGTGTAGAAAATACTAAAAAAAATATAAATTAAATCTTAGGACTAGATAACAGTTTTAACCATGTTGCCATATACATAGCTAAAACAAATGAATTCTAAGCCAGGCACAGTGATGCATGCCTGTATTCCTAGCAACTCAGGGTGGTGAGACAGAAGGATCACAAATTCAAAGACAGCCTCAGCAACTTAGTGAGTCCCTAAGAAACATAGCAAGACCTTGTCTCAAAATTAAACAAAACAAAACAAAACAAAATGACTGAGGATGTGGCTCAGTGATTATATGCTCCTGGGTTCAATTCCTGGTAACAACAACAGGAGCAATGACAACAACAACAACAACAACAAAATCTATTTGTGAACATTACCAGTGAACTTTTACAATTTAAATTTTCAAAAATCTGAAACTTTAATAAATATAATATTCATAACTAATTAGTGAATAAATATAGAAAATAAACGTCATGGAAAAGGTAATTAAAATAATTTTAACTTAGATTATTTAGATTATTTTCCAGATGACAGGTTTTGAAGAGGAAATCACAGGGAGATAAACTACAAGTTCATTATATTGTTGTCCCCTCTTATCCCTTAAAGTCTACCATGTGCACAAGTATTGTGGAACTGATGCCAGTGATAATAATCTTATACAATTGCTGTTTCTTTGCTTCTAATTAAATTTCCACTTGTCTATTCTGTCTTGAGAGAAAGAATAAGGAAGCTGACAAAAGCAGCTTATTCAGTGTACTCCAAGTGCAATATAGTAGAAGAAAAACTTAGAACTAAGGAGATCTGAACTCTAAAAACACAAATTTATTGATGTGCAAAGTTTGTTTGTTATTATTTCTATATTGGTCTTATATTCAAAATTCAGAGATAAAAAAATCACATAAAATATTATAATTTAGTTCATCCAGGAAATATATTTCAAAAGCTTATTATTAGGGAGAATTTATAGAATATAATGTTAACAAAGTATCTTAAATATGTACCTATTGTAATGGTAGGTGAAGAATTTAGCACTTTCTGAGAGGAAATTTAAAAACCATAAAGCACTAGTTAGAATTTGCTTTAAGATATATTAATGAGATGCAAAGAGTTAGGTCTTGAATAATTGAGATTCAAGGAAACAAAATAAATTCCATAGAAGTGAACTAAGAATGTGGGACCACATTTTTTTAGTGTCAAGATTTTTCTTTGAGATGAAAAATTGTCATGCAGATTTTTAACAAACTCAGAAGACAATGCAAACAAAATTTATAGATCAAGTTTTCTACTGAAGATATTACATTTTTCTTATTTTTAATTTCCATCTTAAAATATCAGAAGAATACCATAAGAATGAAGAATAAAACAAATATTCTGACCCTTAGATGGAAAAATTGTGGATGAGTGATGTGACTATGATTGTCAAATGCCTTCTATATCTAAAATATGTTAAGGATATTAATCAACTTGGTAGTAAAAATAGTAACAACTTGATTTAAAATAGGATAATGAACTGAGCAAGTATTTCTTCAAAGAAGACATAAAATGGACAACAGGTATATGATAAAATGGTCAGCATTAGTAATCATTAGGGAAATGCATATTAAAACCACAAAGTGATATCACCTCATACCTGTTAGAACAAATTTTATTTAAAAAACTAAAAGATAAATGGTGTTAGCAAAATGTGGAGAAAAGTGATTTCTTCAACTTTGTGTTTCCTGAAGCTTGTTATTCTCAATAGAAATTAAAATTGCCATTATTTTTTGGATCTTAGCCATTCTATGTGAGGAGTAGTACTTCATTGACATATTGTAGAGTCTCTATATATTTCCGCTTGTATATACTCATTGACTATGACATCTAATCAGATCCTTTGCCCATTTTTAACTGGGATCCTTCTTTTATTTTAAATGTTCTTTGTGTATTTTGAATTTAATTTATTTATTAAATTTTTTGTAAATTCTTTCTCCTAATATGTAAATTGGGTTTCCATTGTTCGATCAATATTTTTTGCATGCCAAAACTTTTTAACTTTAATAAAGTCATTTACCAATATTTTTCTTTCATTAACCATGATTTTGTTGTATAAAAAAACATGAAAAAACAAAAATCAGTTTAATATTCTTATCCCTTTTCTTCTAGAAAATTTATAATTTAGCAACTTACATTTAGGTCTATGGTCCATTTTGTATTAATTGCTGTATATGGTGTGGGTTCTTTATCTAGTGTTCATTTTTTATTTCTATACAGATATCCAAGTCTTCCAGCATGATTAATTAAAATGTCTACTTCTGAAGTGCATTGCCTTTACTGCTTTTCCAAAGATCAATTGACTATATCTATGTGGGTCTATTTTTGGACTCGCCATTCTGTCCTATTAATCTACATGTCCTTTCCCCAATGCAACATTTTTTTGATTAATGTAGCTTTGTAGTATGGCTCAAATCGGGTAATTTGGTTTTGCAAACCATACTTTTTCTTTTGTATTATGCTGTAACTTCTAAAACTTCTGTCTTAAATCCATAAGAATCTATTTTATCTATATCTATAAAACAACTTGCAATAATTTTTATTGCTATTGTATTGAACAACTTGGGAAGAACTAACATCATAGCAATATATGTCCCTGTATATATGGTATCTCCCTCTTTAGTTTTGCCCTTTTTTGTTTTAACAGAACTTTTAAATTTTCCTCATGTAAGCTTTTTTTTTTAACTAAACTTGTATCTACAGATTTCATTTTTGGTGTTAATATAAATGATGCTGTGTACCTTTTAATTTGAAACTACCATCATCATTGTAGATATGTAAGAAAAATTATTTATTAACTTTGAATCCTGTTACTTACATATATTAAAATCATAATTCCAGTTTTACAGTTGATTTATGAAACTTTCTATATATGCAACAATGTCATTTGTATACAATATCATCTTTATTTCTTCCTTTTCCATACAAATAATTTTTATTTCCTTTTCTTATTAATTGCTCTATCCATGATTTCCAAACTGTGTTCAGTTGTTGGGTAGGATTTTATCTTGGAGATAAACACAATCTTGGAGATCTTGGAGAGAATACAATCAGGTTTTCAACATTAAGTATGATGTTACCTATAGGGTTTTGTTTTTTTAGATGCTCTTTATCATATTGGCATTGTTCCATTTTATTTTTAGTTTATTGATAGTTTCAACATGAATAAGTAATATATTTTTCTAAATGCTTCTGTATCCGTTGATATGATAATTTATGAGTTTTCATTTTATTATGTTGATGTGGTATGATTGAAAACTGATTCAGCCTTGCATATGTGGAATAAATCCCACTTGTTCTTGGTGTGGAATTCTTCATATATTACTATATGATTATCTAAACAGACACAGGAAATACATTAGATAAAATTAAAAATCCCTTAATGATAACAAAGCAGAGAAAATTAGGAGCAGAAGGAATATGCTTCAACATAATATAGGCCATTTATGACAAGCCTATATTATACTGAATGGGGAAAACTAAATGTTTTCCCTTTAAGATATGTAAATAGATAAGGATGCACAGATTCACTACTTTTGATCATCATATTACTTGTTTTAGTCAGCTTTTTCATTGCTGCAACTGAAATATCTGACAAGAACTATTTTAGGAGGAAAAGATCTATTTAGGAACTCATGGTTTCAGAGGTCCCAGACCATGGAAGGCCTGATCCTTTTTTGAGGTCTTGAGGTGAGGTTGTACATCATAGCAACATGATTCCAGGGAGCAGGGAGTACAAGGCATCACATAGGAAAGAAAGCATAGAGATAATCTTCACTCCAGGGACAGAATATATATACCCCAAATGCATACCCTCATTACTCACCTTCTCCAGTCACATCCTACCAACCCAACCTACAGTAGTTGCCACTCACTGATTGGGTTTAGGCTTTTATAACCCATTCATTTTACCTCGGCCTTCCCAAATTGTCACTCTTGAGCTTTTGGGGGACACTCACATTCAAAACCTAACAGTACTGAAGTCCTAGTTAGAGAAATTAGGCAAGAGAGAGGGAAAAAAATGTCACCCAAAACGGGAAAGGAAAAAGTTAAATGTAAGTATTTGAAGGTGACATGTTTTTATATATGGAAAACCACTCCAAACACTCTAGAAAACCTATTAGAACTAATGAATAAATTCAGCAATTTTCAAGATATAAAATCAGTGTAGAAATTGATAACTTTACTGTATGCCGATAGTGAGTCATGTGAAATAGAAATCAGTAAAGAAATCCTATTTGTCAGAGCTAAAAATATATAAATAAAATGCCTAGGAATAAATTTAACCAAAGAGGTAAAAAATCACTGCAATGAAAATTATGAAACATTGATGACAAATGTTGAATGAAATAGAAAAATGGAAAGTCATTCTGTTGCCATGATTTTAAAGAATTAATACTTTTAAAATGTCTATACTACCCAAAATGCTCTACAGATTCAATGTAAGCATTATTAAAATGCTGATAACATTCTTCACAGAACTAAAAAAAAATCCTGAAGTTAATATGGAACACCAGATATCCACAGCCAACTTAAACAAACTGAACAAAGTAGAAGCCACACTCTCTGACTTTAAGATACACCACAATACTATAATGATCAAACCAATATAGTGTTGGCATAAATATAGTCAAATGGAACAAAATAGAAATCCTAGAAGTAAATTCATATGTAACCATGATTTTCTTGTTGACAATATGCTTAGAAAACATTTTGGAGAAAGAAGTCTTTTTGATAAATGATGCTAATAAAACTGTACATCTACATGAGTAGGAATGAAACTAGACTCCTATTAATCACCAATTAGAGCACCACCACCAAAACAACTAATGTCAAACTAGATTGAAAACTTAAATAGAAGATCTGAAAACACACAACTTCTAAAGTATAACATAAAGGAAACACTTTAGGACTTTGTGATTGGGGAAAGAATTTAGGGGGCAAGATCCCAAATACACAGGAAGACAAGCAAAAATAGACAAGATTACATCAAACTAAAAATCTTCTTCATCGTAAAGGAAATGATAATAAATGAGGAAATAATTTACAGAATGTGAGGAAACTATTTGAAAACTATGTATTGCACAAAGAGTTGATATTCAAATCCATAAGAAATTCTGAAAAATAGTAAAATTCAGCAGGCATTAAATCTAAGTAGACATTTCTCAAAAGAGGAAATAAGAATTACCAACAGGTATATGAAAAAATGGTCGACATCAGTAATCATGAGGGAACCCAAAACAAACATAAATAAATAAATAAAATATACATAAATACCCTACTCCAGTAAGAATGACTGATGTTAAAAAAGATAATGATAAGAATTGTTGGTAAGGATTTGGAGTAAAGGTAATCCTTGCAGAGTGTGATGCAATGCAAATTAGCACAGTCTTGATGGAAGATGGTATGGAAGTTCTTCAAGCAAACAAAAAAAAGTATCACCATATCATCTAGCAATCCCATTCCTGGTGCATATCAAGGGAAAAGAAATGAACATTGCAAAGAGACTTCTAGACTTCCATATTTACTGTACCTCTTTTCCCAACAAAGAATATTAGGAAAACAATCTAAGCATCTATCAACTGATGAATGGATAAATAAAATATGATACATACATCATGGAATACTATTCAGCTATAAAATAAGTGAAATCCTGTCATCTGTGACAACATAGATCAAAAATTAATAAGTAAAATAAGGCAAGCACAAGAGATACAAGTATCACACATGATTGCACTCATACACAGAATCTAAAAAATCTGATCACAAAGAAGTTAAGAGTATTACTGAGCACAGTGGTGCTTGCCTGTAACCCCACTTACTTTGGAGACTGAGGCAAGAAGATCAAAGCGTCAAGGCATGAATAACTTAAACTCTGTTTCAATACAGAAAAATAAAAACATCTGAGGATATCATTCACTAATATTGCACTTGCCTAGCATGCACAAGTCCTGAGTTTGATTCCTAGTACCAAAAAAAAAAAAAAAGAAAGAAAGAAAGTTAAGAGTAGGGTGATGGTTACAAGAATCTAGAAGTGGGATGAGGGATGGGTATGAAATGTATATTTCAAAAAATTAGAAAAAAATACTTTGAAAATTTTAACCATAAAATAATAATAATTGTTTGATGAGAGAGATGTATTTTACTCTGATTTAAATATTATACATAAATTGAAGCATCATATGGTATGTACATTAATAACTTTTTTATGTACCAGTTAAAAATAAATTAGTTTTTTAAGAAATAAATATTTTCCAAATTATAATAAATAAAAATTTTGTTTTAAGCAAAAAAAGAAATTGTAAAATAACTGCTGAAAATAAAAAATAAAACATCTTAAAGTAATCTGAGAAAAAAGATTATGTTTCAAAGAGAAACAGAAAAACTGACTACGACTCCTTGCAAAAACAATATAAGACAAAGGAAAATGGATTGAACATATTCAGTTTCTGTGACAATAGAAAATATTTCACAATGCAAATATTGTTTTTGTTGTTTGCAATGACAGAAATGTTTTTTAGTTTATCTAAAAACTATTAAATTTTTTATTATAGGCTGAAATAAAGAGAAGAAAACACAAAAATTTATCACTTTGTTATAATTTCAAATGTGAATTTATCTTCGAAAGTTTAATTATTACCATCTTTCATGAAATATAGAAGAACAGTATCTAAAATAACATTACATTAATCAAATCAAATTAAATGTGGTATAATTTGTCCTTCAAGGGAGGTAAATTCATACTCTGAATACTTCAAGATACATTTTGATATAATGAAAGAAAAATATTTATGCAGAGTTGTTAAATTATGAACAGCTATTATAAACTTATTGAAGAATTAACTAACATGAAATTTGGGGGGAAGTTAAAAATAGATTTATTAGAGAGTAGAGGCTAGGAACTTCTGGTTTGGTATCTATGATTTCATAGTACAGACAGATTTCATAGGGCTTTTAATAGTAAGACACAATCTCTTAAAATGATATAATTTCTTCCCAAGGTTAAGAAAGTTCTTTACTTTTAAAAGGCAATTCAAATTTCATATAATTGCTAAAGCCTATTAAGGGAATTACAGATGCAATAGAAAAGAGAGACCTTAGATCTGTCACTGGAGAAAGACCTGAGAGTTTGTTCAAAACCATCTTTCAAATTTCACCTCCATATTTATCCACATCAAGGCAATATTATGTAAAATATTATCTGGAATGTGCATGCTATTTTCTTTTACATATACAGACAAATAATCCAAGAGTTTTGTAAATAAGTTATTCAAGGTTACTTAAGGAAATATTTGGGTCTTTGTAACTGCCTCTGAACTTAAAATTAATTGTATTTACCTTTTCTTCTTGAAGTTTTCAATTCCTCAGATAGCCTACTCTATCTTGGAGTTAGGGTAATTAATCCCTTTGATTAAATGTCTCAGGTAGGTTCCGACTAACCATAGATGATGAAGACGTTTCCTTGATTTCTGTTCAATTAGATATAAATACAACCTTGAGACCAGCAGGCTAAGGTGAACTTAACTTAGTCTCTTAAGTCCTAATGCCATCTTCATAATTTTGCATGTAACATAACTAAGGACCATAACTAAGGAATCATTTCTTATACATTTAAAGAGTTGAGATGATTTTACTCTGTCTGTAATAGTAAATCTGGAGTACAGAGTCATTTTACCACTTATTCAGAAAAATTACTTCAAAATCTTTTGGGGAGAAAGAAATCTATGTTTGTTACAACATTCCTAAAATTTTAGAGCCTTTAGTCTCAGATAACACATTTCTGCATTTAGTTATCCTATTAATACTAAAACCACAGCCCACAGAGTTCTCTTCATCAATCTTGACAATGACAAGTATTACTTAGCTCCATATCACAAAATTGATTCTCATCCCATTAATTTTTGTGTCTATTGGTTTTGAAGTTAACTCTGTAGGAATAAGCCAGGAGAGATGATTACCAGTCTTGTTTACTTTTCAGTTTCTGCTTCATTCGTTCAGGTCAGCATCATAGTTATGTTATTGGTTTGAAACTACAGTTTCTGTGGCTGCAGTTTTAATAAAATATTTTCATTTAGATGCTTGCATTGGGCCAGTTACTAATATACTCTGTACCTGGCTGGAAACATTGTTCTGAGAAGAAATTAAAAGACGCAGCTTGCTCATCTGATTTCCTTTACATTCCGTTTTCACTTATAATATACTTTGTCTAACCTAACCTATTGTTCTTTATAAATGCTAAAATTGACTAATACTAATTCTGAATGCCTAACTTCTGGATGCCAAATAGCAATGGCTTGCAATTGCTGTTCTGGTTTAATTCTGTATTTTTTTCAATACCCTAGCTGCCTTATCAAAATTCCCTTCTCCTTCATTCGTTTTGATTTCTGTTTCTCTAGAAATTTTTTTGGTTGAGATTGCAATCATTTTTATAATCAGTCTCTGTCTCTAATCATTGAAAGATCAAATTTAGAAAGCTCAATTTCCAAATAGTGTACAATGTTTGATCTTTATTTTAAAATATTTTATCTTAAATAATTCCATAAATTATAAATTATCCTCAAATGTATATATATATACATATATATCAACAAAAATATTTTCATAGAATGTTTTGTCTTTCATTTATATATATATTATAAAATAATTCATTAGGAAATCAATTTTTTTCTTCAGGCAATTGGTAAGCTTAATTGTGCCACTATGATCATAATGACAGACACAGGAAAGTGGCATATATGGGACATGGACTATTTTTATAAACTGGATGTGTTGGTATTGATGAGATGAAATTATCTTTCTAATCAGTATAAGCAGTACAATATATCTTTCTAATCAGTATAAGTAGTACTATAATAGAATGCCATACATATTTAATCTCCATTCCAGAACACAAAAAAAACTGGAATATTTTCAGGAAATAATCATATATTCTGATCCAATTGAGGCAAAAATAATAGGTAAGGGAAATAAATATTGTTCAATATCTAATTTAGTATTCTGTCTTAAATTCACTAAAAAGGACAATTGATATATTCTCAAGGATTATAAAATTGCATCAATAGTATAACTATTTTCATCAAAACTGCTTTACATTATAATTATTCTCCCCTAGTTTTTATATCCTATATCTAAAAACAAGAATTTTGGACATATGAATGTTTACTTCTCAATCTAAAAATAATTTACAAATTCTATGCACATATGCTTTGTTGAAAGAAATTGATAGTTTTAGATTTATTTAAAGAAGTGTAGAGGTTTTCTCTAGTATATATTACTAGTGATGACTGGATAGTCAGTAGCTCATCACTAGTATAATTTTAATTTCAAACTAGACTAATAGGAGTTGACTGATGTCTGCCTGTGCACATTCTTAAGTGATAATAAGTATAGAATTACTTGTCAGTAGAGGCTTATGTCATATGCCGACTGTCTAAATGATGAATATATAATTAAATTAAATAGAATTGAGACAGATGGTTCTAGCTTTTGATAAATGTGCATATCTTCTTAATCAGATAATAAGTCTGTTGCCTGGAAGATCAATTGGGATATAATAACTTTGAAAACTAAATCATTTCATTGTTTGCAATTTATGAGACATGGTAAAAGGCAAATTCTATTTTAATTTACTTAAAATATTTCTTATTGTCTTCCTAAGCACTTGATTAAAACTGGAAAAGCAGATATTGCCATTTTGTTTCTTTCTTATAAAATTATTTAGTTTGCTCTATAGAATTTAGAAAATCATTTTAAAATAAACTTTTGTAGATTGATGGATTCTCCTCATAGAAAAGAGAAATAAAACAATGTATGAACTATTTTAAGTCAAATATCAAGTATTAATGTAACGGAAAATGACAAAAATTACAAAACTTATCAGAGATTCCTTATTCCCTTTATATAAAATGATGAAATGGAAACACATCAATATAATTGTTTATTATGGGAAGATATTCATATAATTGGCAAATTAGTTTTTGCTTTTCTATACTAATTATGTTGAAATAAAATTCATATGTAAGATTTTAGTAAGAATACGTATGAGATATAAGGTGTTTGTATGGACAATAAATATAAATTGAAGGAAGAATATTTGCTTTGTTTTTAGGCTGCTTATATATGATTTTTAATTTTAAACTTCTTATGCATCAATAATACTATGAGGAACTTATATAATAAATTTAATGACTCTATCATTTTCATGATATTTCACATTATTCTAATAGTATAGCTTTACATTAGGGGTATATAATTGAGATATGGAGTGGCATCATTTATTTATCTTCTCCATTTGTATTATACTTCATTACCGAACACATAATTCATTAAGTTAGATTCAACTTAAAGTACAATAATATTTAAAAATTTTAGTATTTCACTTGAATCATATCTAAGCTATTTTATTTTCAGTTAAAAGCCAAGATTAACCTCATTTACTTTTAATAGTTATTAAATTGACAAGATATAAGTGCTAGCTTAGTTATTATAAAAACTTATTTTCTTCATTATGGTCATACTATTATTTAAAAACACCAAAATTCTATTCTTTGGGATGACTTTATAAAAGGCTAGTATTTCAAATGAAACAAATTCCTTCTTCATGCAGGTCAGTAACCTTTTTTTCTAGGGAACAAAGCAATAGGCATAAGTATTTAGTTTTAATTTATGAAATTCAGTGTTTGAGGAGTTTAATCTTTCTTAAACGAGGAAACATAAGAAATAACAACATTAAGAAAATAAGTGAAAAACATGAAAATATCCTCTGCATCTACCTGATAGCAATGGTGGATATTAGGAAGAGTTGGGAATCAGAGGGGTTAATCCGTGCAGATATGTTATATTATAGCATGAGAAGAATTCTGAAAAATAATGGGTTTTTCTGCATATTAGTGAAGATTAGTTTGTTTAAGTGAATCACTTTGGTTCTAGACAGAAATTCTTTTCTCCTCACTTATAATATTTTTTTTGAAGTTGTATGTGATTATTTTGTATTTTGGATGTGTTGTGATACTCGTTTGGAGACACATGAATCAATTTTGTTTTAATCCAATTCTTCTTGATATCTGTATTAATTCCTAGAGCTTCCATAACCAAGTACCACCAACATGGTGACATTAAATTATGAAATTAAAGTATTATCAGCAGCAATCTCTCTAGGAAACCTGTAAGGAGTCCTTCCTGTCCTCTTTCCTTAACTTTCAGTAAACTCAGACTTTCCTTCGAATGTGAAATCATGCCAGATTCCTAGATATCATTCTTCTCATGCATATTTATGTGTTCTATCTTTGTTCTTCTATGCTTAAATTTCTTTTTTATCAGGATGTCAATCATATTGGATTAATGTTCACTCTAATGTCCTCATCTATTTTAAAGAGAGAAAGGAAGTGAAAGAGATGAGAGGAAAGAGAGAACCAACTTTGTCATTCATCTGGCCTTTATTTCTCTGACACTTCATTGTTTATGTGGTGCTGGGGTTCAAACCCAAGACCTTGTGCATGTCAAGCAATGTTACAGCTGCTGAACCACAACTCCAGCCCCTGTCCTCATGCATTTAATGTCCTCATTTTAACTTGACTACATCTACAAGAACTTATTTCCAAATAAGTTTAGATTCTGAGGTATTGAAAATGAGAATTTTAGCATGTCTTCTTGGTCAGATGTAATTCAGACATCCAATAATTTAACTGAAGCAATGTTACTTTTTCACATTAATTTCTAAATGTCCAATATTTTCTTGCTACTAAACTTAGGTACGTACTAGATCCTCCACCCTTTCCTCAAAGATGGAATTAATATTGATTAGTGTTAATAAACTTTAAGTGTAATATTGTATGACTTCAGGTTTGTTTTACTACATGTTTTTCTCTATGGCTGAAGTTGGTTTCTCCAAAAGAGTGAGAAGAAATAGAAGGTTCCTTGAATTCCTTTTCCAATATAAAAGTTTATTATCAAGAATATATGCAAATAGATGTGTTTGATTTTAAGCTATTTAATATATAGTACTGATTTTGGAGTGTCTGTTGTATTATCTGGGTGTCTGCAATATGGTAGTAAATAAGACAGAAAAGGCTCACATTCCATAAGAATTTAGTTCTTTTACTGCATATCCAGACATTTAAAAACAAGCAAGTGCAATAACTTGAACAGTGCTAGGAAAGAAATCATGAGATCTAACGAATGGTGAAGACTCCCCTGTCAAACTGGATGGTAAAAAACAAGCTCCAACAAATTTCTGAAAGAAATGCCCTCATGCCCAAAACATTCTAATTTACTCAATATATTAATACTTTGGGGGTTCTTTTCCGGTTATTGCCTATTATTATGCAAATGTGATCAGAATTTAACTTAGTTGATTGTCAAAACAATAGTTTTTTTTGTTTTTATTTTCAAAAGTGTGCTGAATTTTCTGCTACCTAGGGATTATGACCAGGTATGGAGCTCATTTCACTCTTACCAGACAGAATGAAACTAACTCAAAAGTGACATCACTAATAGTTCTCTCATACAGTGTTAAATTTATTAATCTGTGTTAAAGAACCATAGATTCAAATCACATATATTATATAAATCTTTTCTGCAAATTATTTTATGCTAATTCAGGAGAATTTTCAATGCAGTCCTTGCAATTATAGACCCAGCAATTAAGCAAGAGTTGGGAATGAATGGGATATGAATAGGCAAAGCAGAGCTAGAAATATCTCTGGTTGTCAATGAAATCATTATGTATTTGAATATTCCTCCTCAAAAAAAAAAAAACTCGCCAGAAGACACCTAGAGCTCATAAATAAATTAAGCAAGATAGCAGCTTGCAAAATCAACATTTTGCATGTCTATCGTGTTCCTATATTCCAGTGATGAGCATGCTGAAAAAGTAGTTAGGAAAATTATCCTATTCACAACAGCTTAAAAAATACTTGGAAATCAATGTAACAGAAGAGGTGAAGGACCTCTACAACAGAAACTATAGAACACTAAAGAAAGAAATTAAATAAGACCTTAGAAAATGAAGGACTTTCCACATTCTTGGTTAGGGAGAATTAACATCAAGATGGCCATATAACCTAAAGCACTATATATATTTAATGCAATACCAATCAAAATTCCAATGGCATCCTTAAAGAATTAGAAAAAGAAGTTATGAAATTAATTTGGAAAAATAAGAGACCTGGATTAAATAAAGAAATCCTTAGCAAGAAAAGCAAAGCTGGAGATATCACAATGCCAGACTTCAAACTATAATAGAGTTATAGTAATGAAAACAGTGTGGTACTAGCACTAAAACCAGACATAAATAGAATAGAAAACACAGAGACAAACCCACATAAAGAAAGCTTTCTCAATTTGACAAATATGCCCATAACATAAGTTGGAGAAAAGACAGTTCTTTAACAAAGGATGCTGGGAAAACTGGAAATCCACATGCAGTAGAATGAAATTTTAACCCTACCTCTCATGGTGTAGAAAAATTCAACTGGAAGTGGATCAAAGACCTAGGAATTAGGCTAGAAATGCTGCACCTACCAGAAAAAAAAATGTAGGCCCAACATTCCAACATATTGGTTCAGGAACTGGCTTCCTTATTAAGACTCCAAGAGTATAAGAAGTAAACTTAAGAATTAATGAGTGGACGGAATCAAACTGTAAAGCATCCTCACAGTAAAAGAAACAATCAAGAGTGAGAAGAGAGCACATACAGAATGGGAAAAAAAAGTTTGTTTCCTGCACCTCAGACAGGACATTAATATCCAGGGCATACAAGAACTCAAAAAATTTAACACCTAAAAAAAAAAAAAACCAAAAATAAAAAAACAAACAACAACAACAAAAACAAAAACAAATTACCCAATCAGTAAAAGAACAAAATAAGCAGACATTCTCAAAGGAAGAAATACAGATTTAATAAACATATGAAAAATATTTACCACCTCTTGCAATTAGTGAAATATAAAATAAAACTATACTGAGATTTCATCTCACTCCAGTCAGAATGGCAATTATAAAGAATATGTACAATAAAGGTTGGTGAAGATGTGGAGAAAAGCATACTTATACTTGGTTGGTGGGACTGCCAACCAAATGAGTCCAAAGTCAGATACAGATTTCAATAGAAAATAAAACTATAGTTTAATATCTTTTGGGAACATAGAAAAAGTTTGCAATGAATAACAGCAAACTAAACTGAAAAATATAGAAGTAACCATATACCATGAACAAAATTACCCTAGGAATAAAATACTAATTTAAAACTGAAGAATCACTCTGACTTGAAACAAAAAAGCACTGGGAGAGTTGCTTTCCTGCAAAGTGCATGTATTGAAAAAGGTTTGCTGGAACCCAGAGCTGATCAGTGGGAGATTCCTGGTTATTTTGAGATTTGGGTGTAGCTGACGGAAAAGAGGAACTGATTCAGCCCCAACCAGTCACCACTTTGACCGCCTTTGTTCCCCAATTAACATAGATGCAGGGAAGATGCTGATTCATACAGTGTGACCAGTTCTGACATGCAGATAGAGGGCATGTAGAAATGGTGCATTGTGCTGAAATTGAGACAACCCCTTCACATCTTTGCTGTGGAGGGGTGAGCCAAATCACCAATCCACCAGTAAGGAAGTTGGGCTGTAGCCTTTTTGACCAAAGAGGCAGGCAAGGATTCGGGTCATAAAAGTATATTTTGCCACAATCCTGCCAAGACCCAACTGCCTATTGCAGATAGGTTGAGTGCAAATAAGAGCTCTGCATTAGGTCTGAACTGGGACAACTGGTGGTTTCTCTGCTCTGAAAGGGAGAGTAGATCCCCCCACCTGCCCTTAAGGAGGTTAATAGCCATTTTGACCAAAGAGGCAGGCAAGAAGGAGTCAGGACTCCAAAACGGATTTCTGCACAGTTCTGGCAGAACCTTCAAAGGTTGAACCCAGAAAAGCAGCTGTAACAGTAGCCCTGACATCAACTATCCCAGGTGGATTTTGGCTTAGAGGATCTAAGGGGATCACAGCTTCGTTCCATCACCTTCCCTAAATTGGAGGGCCTGTGTGACTGCTTAAGACAGGTCCAGAGCATGCAGAGAGCATGGAGTCTGGATCAAGAAGCGTGAATGAATATACATCCAGCTGACGGAGTGTTGCTCCACACTCACCCCCCTGCACCTGGAATCTGAAAACACTGTAGAGTTTCAGTTCCCCTAGTGGAGGCCAGTAATGGGCAGCACCTGAGAGAAAGAAAAAACAAAAAAAACAAAAAAAAAAAAAAAAAAAAAAAAAAAAAAAAAAGAAAAGAAAAAAAAAAACTACATTACTTCTGGGAGTAGCAGATCAGAAAACCCCAGGTGATTGAGCTCTATATCCATGTGCCTGCAACTTGACCTCCACCTTTAGAATCCTATAAAGCTTCCACCTTATGATCACAGTGTTTCTGGTTGATTTTTTACAAGCAAGTCTCAAACAGTCACTGATTATCTGCCCCCAATGTGTAATGAGATTGCCTCAGTGATCACAATTCCAAATTTTGTTCTTTTTCTTCTTTCATTCTTTTCTTTTTTATTTCTTTTATTTAAGTTTTTTCCATCTGTCTTCTTTGTTCTTTAGGTATATACTGCATGTTTTTCTTCCTCTTTTTATTTTCTTCAAAATTATTATTTTCTTTTTTTTCTTCTCTATTAATTATAGATATTTTTCCTTGAAGGAAGTATTGATAAACCTACTATTTCTTTCATAGACAGTAATTATCATTGTAATAGTTATAAAACAAACAAAGTAATTAATATAATGCAGTTTACTGTATTCATTTGATGTTCATCTTGACTGAGGTATTGGATATCACAAAGGTTAAAAATAGTTCACAAGTTAAAACATTTACTAGTGAACTCAACTATCCAATTAAGGGAGAGGACAGAACCCTCCACCCATCAACAAGATCACATAAGAGACAACCATAGAGGAGTCTCAGGACCTGCTCCATGGCATCAATCCATACTTTACATTCAGCAAAAAGCAGCAGAACAAACAATTCAATCATATACAAAGGCTCTCACACTAAATAAGGTGAAAATAATTTATTTCAATTCAAAATCCAATAAGAAATTCTCCAAAAATGAAAAATCAGGCTAGAAAAACTTCACCTCAAACCCACAATTTCACATCCATAGAGTCCATGGATAGGGAGCAGGATGAAAATCTAGAAAAAAGTAGCAATGATTTGATTACAAAAGCAATCAAAAACCTAAAAGAATATCTAAGGGAGGAAATAAGAGAGGAAATAGAGGAGAGGAAAACTTCTTTAACAAAGAAATAGATACACTGAAAAGACAAGTTTTAGACTTGAAAACTTCAGTCAACCAAATCAAAGGCTCAATGGAAAAATTTAAAAATGGTTTAATGTCTGTAGAAAATAGAACTTCAGTACTTGAAGAAAGAACTTCCAATACTGAGGACAGGCTGAGTAAGCTTGAATGTATGGATGACAGAAAATACAGAATTAAGTTACAGAGCATGATCAAAACTTTCAAGAAGTCTAGGTTTAAATTTGAAGAAATAATCTGAGAGTAATTGGTATAGAGGAAAACATCCAAATACAAATGAATGAATTAAGAAATTCTAAATGAAGAAAAGTCCTTCCATATCAGTAAAGAGTAAAACATCCTCATCTAGGAAGCATATAGGACACACATAAGACATAAACAAATGAGAAGTTCACTGAGACACATAATATACAAAATATGTAACAGAGAAATCTAGGATAGGTTATTTAAGCTGCAAAAGAGAAACACCAAGTCCCATTCTGAGCCAAACCAATAAGGATTACCTCTGATTTCTTAGCTCAAATCCTGAAAGCAAAAAAGAGCCTGGAATGAGATATTCTAATCCTGGAAAGAACACAACTTTCAACCAAGATTACTATACTCAGCAAAACTGAGAATCAAATGAGAAGGAAAAATAAAGACATTCCATAATAAGAAAAAACTTGCAACATTCATGAATAGAAAACCAGCACTACAAAGAATAATCAAAACAAACTCCAAATAGAAGAACAAGCAAACAGTTCCCAAAACCCATAGAGGAAACTCAATAAAAGTATACTGTACAAAAAGATAATCAAGTCAGCACAAAATACCTCCCCAAAAATAGAAAAATTGGCAGTGAACCACAACCATATATCTTTTCTAACACTGAATGTGAATGGTCTCAACACCCCAATCAAAATACACAGATTAAAAGGCTGGATCAAAAAACAAAATACAATAACATGAAAGCAAGCCACTGTTGTGATACTTATATCTGACAAAGAAGAGTTCAACCAAAAATCAGACAAAACAGACAAAGAAGGCCACTACTTCTTAACAAAGGGGATTTTATATCAAGAAAACCTAACCATAGTGATCATCTATGCCCCAAACACCTACACCCCAAATATGTGCAAAAAACATTGCATGACTTAAGACTACTTATAGATCCCAACATAATAACACTAGGGGGCTTTAATATAACACTGTCTCCAATAGACAGATTATCAAAGCAAAAAATCAATAAAGGCATCTCCAGCCTAAACAACTCTATGATTCGAATGGATTTAATCAACATCTATGGAATATTCTACCCCAAATCAACTGTTTACCTTCTCAGCAGCACATGGATCCTTCAGCAAAATAGATAATATTTTAGTACACAAAAGAAATCTTAGAAAAACAAAAATTTTTATATATAATTTTTAATATAATTCCATGTATCCTATCAGATCATAATGGCATGAGCCTAACAATTAACCGCAAGAAATATTACAGACAGCACATTAAAACATAGAGATTGAATAATACCCTCCTAAATGAAGAATGGATCAAGGAGGATATAAAACAAGAAATCCTTGGAAATGAATGAGAATGAAAACACAATATATCAAAATCTCTGGGAGAGTATGAAAACATTCTTAAGAGGAAAATTTATAGCACTGAGTGGCTTTACCAAAAATCTTAAAACATCACAATTAAATAAGCTTATGCTCCACATCAAATCCCTACACAAAGAAGAGCAACTCAAACTAAAATCCAGTAGAAGACAGGACATAATCCATATCAGAGCTGAAATCAATGAAATAGAGAACAATAATAAAAAACAAGACAAAGAATCAAGAAGGCAAATAATTGGTTCTTTGAAAAAATAAAATTGAAAGACCCCTAGCCAACGTCATCAAAAGAAAAATAGAAATGAAGCCAATTAACAAAATCAGAAAAGAAAATGGAGAGATCACCACTGATCCATCTGAAACCAGTGGATTATCAGAACCAGTTCTGCAAAGAACCTAGAAGACATGGAAAAATTCCTAGGCACATTCATATGGCATTCCCAAATTGATAAAGGAGGGCATTGAAAATTTAAACAGACCAGTATCAGGTAGTAAAATTGAAACAATAATAATAAAGGGCTTCCATAAAAGAAAAGCTCAGGATCTGTTGGATTCTCAGCAGAATTCTACCAGATCTTTACAGAAAAACTAACACCTCTCCTTATTAAGCTATTCCACAAATTGAAAGGGATGAACACTCCCAAATATTTTTTATGTGTCAACCATAACCCTCATACCAAAAATAACAAGGACATATTGAGAAAAGAAAACTATAGACCAACATCCATGTTGAAAATAGATGAAAACTCTTAAATAAAATTCTAGCAAACCATATTCAACAACACATCAAAAAGCTAATACATCATGATCAAGTTGGCTTCATTCTAGGGATACACAAATCAATTAATATGATACACCACTTTAATAGAATTAAAGACAAAAATGTAGTATCATCTTAACTGATGCTTAAAAGGTCATTGATAAAATCTAACATCCATTTATGCAAAAGATAAGGACCAAAAGAACTTACCTCAACTTTGTAAGGGCCATTTATGACAAAACCTCAGCATACATTATACTAAGTGGAGAAAACTGAAAGGATTTCCACTTAATTCGGGAGCAAGACAAAATTGTCCACCCTCACCTATTTTATTCAATATAGTCCTCAAAACCCTAGTCAAAGCAATCAGACAAGAGAAGGATATTAAAGGTATATGAACAGTAAAAGAAGAGGCTAAACTATTTTTATGTGTTGATGATATGATTCTATACCTAGAACACCCAAAAAACTCTTTCAGAAGTCTTCTTGAACTTATAAATGGATTTAGCAAAGTGGCAGGATACAAGATCAACACCCAGAAATCAAATAGTTTTCCTATACTCCAACAGTAATTGGACAAAGTAGAAATAAGGAAAACTATTCCATTAACAATAACCTCAAAAAGAATAAAAAACTTGGGAATTAATCTAAAAAAGAAGATTAAAAGATCTCTACAATGAAAACTTTAGAGCACTGAAGATACAAATAGAAGAAGTCCTGAGAGCATGGAAAGGCATCCTATGTTCTTGGTTAGGCAGATTCAAAATAATTAAAATAGCCATTCTGCCTAAAGTACTGAACAGATTCAAGACAATCCCCATCAAGATAGTAATGTCATCTTTCATAGATATAGAAAAAGTCAATTCTCAAAATCATTTGGTACAATAAGAAAACCCAGAATAGCCAAAGGGAAAAAAAACAAAAAAAGAAAAGAAAAACAAACAAACAAAACCAAGATAGGAAGTATCGCACTACCTGACCTGATATTATACCATGGAACTGTAGTAATAAAAACAAAAACAGCATAGTACTGGTAGCATGGTAGTATTGGTATCAAAATAGGCATGAAGAACAGTAGAACAGAATTGAATAAAATGAATAAAATTGAATGAAATTGAGTAAAATTGAATAAAATTGAATAAAATAAAGTCTTGAACCATTTGATATTTAATAAAGGGGACAAAAATATAGCTTGGAGGAAGGAGTGCCTGTTCTATAAATGGTGTTGGACAAACTGGACAGCTGTATGCAGACACCTGAAGTTTGATCCTTTTCTTTCACCCTGAACAAAAAACAAATAAAAATGGATCAAATACCTAGGAATTAAACCAGCAACCATAAAATTATCAGAAGAAAAATAAGATCAACACTCCACCATATCAGTGTAGGCACCAACTTTCTTAACAGTTCCCATAGACAAGAATTAAAGCCAAGAATCAATGAGTGGAATGTCATTAAGTTAAGAAGCTTTTACACAGCTAAGACATTACCACCACATCAAGAAAGAACCTACAGAATGGGAGAAAATCATGGTCTGCTACATCTTCTACAGGGGTAATATCCCAAATATACAAAGAACTTAAAAAACCTAATACCAAAACCAAAAACAAATCAATCAATGTGCAATGGAGCTAAGCAGAAACTATTCAACAGAGGAGGTAAAAAGCT
>PVKS010028300.1:0-26587 GCA_004027875.1 Aplodontia rufa | reverse complement strand
AGGGGAGACAGCCAAGGAATCAATAATCCTTCTAAGGGAGTTGCCAGGTGTTATGTAGATTTCAGTACAGACAAAAAAACTAGGGTACAGACAAAAACTAGGGAGTAACCTGTTGTTAAGACATTTTAACCCACCCTAATCTTTAACAAAGCACGACCTAGCAGCCCTTCCAGAAGGAGCTTATGCAAATAGTCATAAGAACACTCTAGGGCAGCTAATTTAATGGAGGTGAAGTTCAGACCCCAACAAATTATCAGTGGTCCAGCACCTTCTGGAAAAATGACAGTCTAATATTGGTGTAATTTGAGTTCCAGAAGGAGATGTTGGAAAAAATATTTGAAAAAATAATGAAAAAATGATTTTCAAATTTGATGAGAATTGTAAACTCATTGATGCAAAAATATCAATAAATTCCAAGCATGATTAATATAAATGTATCATTGCTAAGACATATCAAAATTAATTTTCTGAATGCAGATGATATACAAAGATCTTAAAAGCAGCCAGAGAGCAAATGACTATTATAGAGTACGATGTATAAGCCTAACAGTACATATTCCATAAGAGACTGTGAAAATCAGAAAACAAGATGACTCTTTAAAATACTTGGAAAAACTGTTCATTCAGTTATAAATAGCAAAAATCAAATCATCTTTTTAAAATAAAGAAATACTAAAGATGTTTCAATGAAAATTTTCAGAGAGAAGTGCTAAGAGAATTCATTAGGACATCTTTGTTACCATGAAATCTTAAAGCAAATTCTTGTGTCATAAGAACTTGATAGAGTATAGAAAACAGGATTTACAAAAGGATATACAGCACTCTAAAAATAATTAAAATTAAATGAATATAAAATGTTCCTAAAGATAGATATCTGTTAAAAGCAAAAATAGTATCCATGCATTTGGGAGTTACAGGATATATAAAAGTAAAATTTGTAACCACAACAATGCAAAATGAAAATGAAAACTGCATTGTGACACTATTTTACACCCACTAGAGTGGCTAAAATTAAAAATACCAACATAAGAATACAGAAAAGATGAAGAGAGGTGTATGGTATTCCTGAACAGGATTATGCGATTCTGTTACATAAGATTGTATGTTGCACCCAAGGAAGTGTAACAGATTTTGTTTTACCATTTAGTTAGAATCCCCTTGGTGGAGGAGAGAGGGGAGAACAGGGAGGGCAGAAGAGCGGTGGCCATGATCAATGCCCAATATACACATGTATGGAAAGCTCACAGTGAAACCCATTAACTTGTATGATTAATATATTTTGTTTAATAATAAAAAAGAAATTTAAAAATAAGAATAGTCTTGGGAAATCTAATTACTAGGCCTCAGGTTCCTTGTCAATTGAGAGAAGGTAATGAGAACTTTCCAGCAGCACATAATATTTCTTAATATGCATTAAAAACTCAGGTAATTTAAGTGATAAATTCCTGTGAACACATATTTTCTATTATTTCTTCCCCTATTTTTCTATCTCCAAAGCCACCCTTAAAATTTCTGAACTGAGTGAAGAATGTGTTCTGTTAGAGAAAAAGCAAATTTGACTTCATGATTTTGACATCTTCCAAAACAGTTTCACATATACATTAAAACTTGTGACATTGAAGGTTCACAATAATCACTTATATTTTGAAAATCAGAAGCATGAACTTCAAAGTTGGCTGATTTATTTGACTTTTGAACTCAATTGTTATGAGCCAGAGTATTTCAATGCGCAATATACATTCATGTAGTCTTATACTTTAGTATTTATTTTTTATTATAGAATTTAAGAATTGATAATCATTCCAAAAAAAATAAAGATATAAGTGTTGGGGTCTAGCCTTCACCCCCATTTCATCAGCTGCCCTAGAGTGATCTTATTACTATTTCCATAAGTTCCTTCAGGAAGGGCTGCTAGGTCCTGCTTTGTTCAGCTTCCTAATTGCTATGCAAAATGAAGAGTAGGGTGGGTTGGAATGTGCTAACCACAGGCTGTTCCCCAGTTGTTTATCTGTACTCAAAATCTGCATAACCCCTGACAACTCCCTTAGAAGGATTATTGATTCCTTGGCTTCTCCCCTCCCTATAAAAACCTGTGTGCCTGGATAATAAAACGGATTCTGAGCTGCCATTAACTGCGTGTGGTTGCCTCGCTTCCCTGGCTGGGAGGAAAGGGGTCCCCGGATGAGGGGGGACCCAGGTTCCAGCTGTTGGCACTCATCCTCCTCCTGATCGGCTCCTGGTGGACAATCCAGTGAATTGTCCCGCCTGCGCCTCAGGGACGGAAGCCTGAGGTTGCAACATATAAGCAGCCTATTCACTGTAGCTAAAGAACAAAAAGTGAACTTTAGGACCTAATTGGCAAAATATAAAATTCAATCAGAGGCAAATGTGACAGTATATCTTTTCCTATTATAATTTTTCCTTTATTGAGGCATAACTGATGCACAAGAATTTGCACATATTTGATGCACACATTTTGATGAGCATGGACATGTGTTTTTACTTGGTTTTATTTATTTTTTAATTTGGTCAAGCAGTGGATTGAGGAAGGAAGCTGCTAGCAGATCCTGTGAAGTGGAAATGAGAACCTCTATAGAAAGAAGCTAGGTGCCTTCTCCACCAATCCTAATTTTTTCCTGCCAAATGTCAGCCCAATATATCATTTAGAAAAGGGTCATGGTAGCCTTTCATAGTTAAAAAGGGTCACATCTGGTCAAAGGCCTTTGGAACTTCTATTAAGTTTCTAAATGTCTTGGCAATACCTTTCAAATAATCACAATTTTTTGCTAAATGTAACTTAATTTGACTAGTCTAGACATTCGGATGAAATAAGATCCATAGACTCTTGCTCTCTCAGGTATGCGAGCATTGTCCCTTTCTCTGCCAGGTAATGTATTTTATGGTTTCCAGGAACTGCTAAGAGTGAGCTCATCCCTGAAGCAGTGACTGCCAGAGAAAGGTGAGAGACATATGGTGGCCTTGTAGCTATTCTTTCCAAACCTATACCAGGAGATTACATAGGAAGTATCTGTATTTCTAAATATATGTCTAGAGAAATGAAGTTCATGGACCTTTTTTATTTCCTCTTATGACCCATGATTAGGATTTGTCTGAACACCTATACAGCCAAAAGTAAATATAGAACCATTAAGATCTTATTGAATTTTCCATTATTACGGGAAAATTATTATAGCTAAGAAATTATGAGTACAGAGACAAAGAAAGAGTTTACGGGTTTGGAAACAGTGGATATATTTCCTGAATCCAAGAGAATGGTCTCAAATAGCTCATTCAGTGAAACTGTGTTCTCTTGTACTTTACCTAATCTTCTCTTAACCTTGCATAATTAAGACTTTGTGACAAAAACATCATCATACAGCAAAATTAGGAGTTTGATTGTAGAGAAAGCAACTGTAAATAATATGTAACTTAGGTGAGTGAGATTAGATGTTGGCAACATGCTATTGTATATCAGAAACACTGGTTTCTAACTGTATGAGCACACTTGACAGTTGGATGACCTTTGTTGGGGATGATTTTCCATCTCCAACAGACAGACATGTAACATCTTTGAAGCCTGCATCATGGGAGCTTTATAAATGACAAATCACATGTTGTAAATCTGTTTTGAAAAGATGGAATATGTATTGTACAGAAAAATACCAAGGGTTCTGAATAGAAAAGATTTCAAATATTTTTGAAAACTTCTAATCTGTGCCTTTATTTCTTCTTGGTGAAGTATCTAGATATTTAAATTTAAAAAAAGGGGGTAATCTTACCCAATCTGTCACCCACTTTTTTAAAAAGATGGACAGTGAGAGAGAGAGAGAAAGAGAGAGAATCAATTTTATTTAGTTTTTCCTGTGACTTTAAATCATTGCTCCAATACTTCTTCGTATACGTGGTGCTGGGGTTTGAACCCAAATCCATGAGCATTCCAGGCAAGCTCTGTAACCGCTGAGCTACCACTCTAGTCCCTGACACCCACTTTTAAGAGTCAGTTTAGGAATATTTTTGCCAGACTCACCTTGCGAATTGGATAGGCCAGTATGTGACGTTAGATCTGCTTGCCTTAGTGGTTCTCAAACTATTCTGGACCAATCAGAATTGTTTCAACTTTTTAGAGTTTATTAACTGACATGGAAAGTAAATGATAGGTGAGCCCATTCTTTAGATGGCATGGGACTTAGAGCCCACTTAGAAAGAATTAGCATGGTATATTTTGAATTTCAGACCTGTTTGATAGATGGGGTGCCCAGCACAAGTTGAGCTAAAGAAAGAAATAAGAGGATCTCTAAGAAAAAGATACTATAAGTTAATATCTTCATCATGTACATTGTACTGAGATGTAGGCCCAGAATTTTGCAAGTATCAGGGTCTCAAATATAATGTGAAATGTGCTCAATATGTTCCTTGTTCAATCAGCCTTCCCACTGTTTACAGAGGCAGCAGAATAAGGGTGCTCATCAGTGCTGAAGGAAGTGACAGCAAAAGACAGAAGCTTTGGTTTAATTGAGATATTCTCATCTTTGAGTCTTAAAAAGGGAAATATCCCATTTTTAAGACTAAAATTATCAGGTTGCATTGGATTTACACATTTAATTGCTATATGCACTTTTCTTGAACCTCAGGATTTGGGTAGGGTATATTTGGAAATACTACTTCTTGTGAATCAACAAATGGTTTCCAAAAGCAATAACGTTTGGGATATTATCATAGATACTATACATATGTACTTACTGGGAAGTGAGGACTAGGATACAGCAATTGCATTTAAGTATCTCTTATACTTGTTCTTTTTTATCTCTACTGTCATTGCTATAGTTTAGACAATTATCTCAAAATGGATTTCTTCCAAAAGGCTCCTAACTGATACAATCCTTCAATCTTGTCCATTTCAAACTATCCTCCACGTCACTGCCAGCTTTATCTTTATAACTTGAAAATATGATCATGCTATTTTAGTGCTTTGATTTCTTCAACACCCCCAAGACAAGACAAAAATCCATTTTAAAAACCCATAAAAACTAGCCTATCCATGATCCCTACTACTCTGTCTTATGATTCAAATTGCATGGTGGATATAGATTATATGTGTGTGTGTTTATAGATAGATATGCGTATATGCATATACACATATAAATATATGAATATACACATACAGTCATTTTACACAAATTTTCTGAGCACCTATTACATTTTTATTAAAATATTCTGTTTTTCTGTGGTCAGAATTGGATCAACAACAAGAACAAAAATCTTCAAGTCAATAAACCAAATAAAGGTAGTGATTTGTCTTGAAGAAAATGAAACAGGTATGGAATACATAGAGATAGAGGAAGGACAGGTTGGCCAAGGAAGACAGAGATGTCTGAGATATAACTTGAAATAATCCAATTAATATCTGTGGTAAAAGAAGCCCAAGAGCAGACATTACTTGCAAAGATTCCCCAAACAGAAAAATGACCAGAGAAACTGGAACAGAGTAGAAAAGATTAGTTTAAGGTGAAATTAAAAAATGAATGAGACCAGATATTTTGTATTGGTAACTCTTCTATTAACAAGAATAACAATAACAATAATGGTAACATACATAATGTGCAAAACACTATTCCAAGCTCACTCAATCCTAACATTATCTACATGATAATGCCTTGATAGTAAAATTTGTAACTAGTGGAATCTGCTAACACAAACAGTGCAGCTTTATAATCTGATTCGAATCACACTTCTATAGACTTTGCAAAATAATTGGGGCTGGAGCAGTGGCTCAGCAGTTACGGCCCTTGCCTGGCATGTGCAAGTACATGGGTTTGAACCCCAGCACCATGTACACAACAAAGTGTCCAAGGAATGAAAGTCACATGAAAAACTAAATAAAAATTTCTTCTATCTATCTTTCTCTCTCTCTCACTGTCCCCTCTTTCTTAAAAAAAAAATTGAGTATTTTAATTTTTCTAAGGGCAATGAAAAGCTAATGCAAATTGTTAAGTAAGGAAGGTATGAATTTGCCTTCTAAAGGATCCCTCTGACAACTATGATTTGTGTTTGTTTGGAGGGGGTGCTTGCATAACAGTAAGCCACAGATCATTGAAAAGGTGAATGCAGTCATTCAGGTAAGGACAATCACAATTTGGACTAAGTGGTAGCTTGTGTGTTTGTGAAAGGTTTTCAAATGCATATTGAAGAGAGATAAAAGAGTTATTTATCAATGAGAAGTATAGAATATGAAATAAAACTGTCAAGGAAGACTTTCAATTTTGGCTCATCAAGTATATGGATAATGATCCCTTTAATGTTGAAGCCTCATTTGGAGGAAAGGTAAATTGGGACAAGTAAAATATAAAGAATTCTTGGAAAAGGTTAAGTTTAGCATATCCATTGGATATCCAAGTGGATAGTTTAAGCATATAGTTGAAAATAAATATTTGGTGTTCAGAGCAATGATGGGACTAAATATATAAATTTGACATCATCAGTATAGGGAGAATGTGTAAAGCTGAGGCCAAATGAATTCATCTCCTTGGAAAAGTACCTGGTAACCATTATGATACATGTATTCATTATATCTCAAACACTATATGCTTTCTTATGCCTATCTGAGGAGGCAGTTAGATAATTTCCCTTTTGAAATGTGACTAATTTTTAACACCTTAGCTCAAACCTTCCTTCTGCAGTAAATCTTTGCATGATTGTATGTGAAGAGTTAGGGGCTAATTAAAACATTTAGTCCATCCTTCCACTTCCCTATTTGTCCACCTAACCATCCATTTATTCATCCAATCAGCAGACTTAAGTGTGTAGGTATCATTTGCTAGAGAGTTTGCTATGTATTTGAGGAAGCCACAGTAAGTACAAGATATGAAGCTCCTTTTTTGGATTATTTATTTTTGTATATATTCATCTTTACAATCATATTTCTTTTTTTCATTTTTTATTCATTCAAGAAAGTTTTACATTTAGGAGGGAATCATTGTCATACAATCAAGAACAAATGTGTAATGACAGAGCACGCCAATGCTGATGTCATTCCATGTTTTCTCCCCTTTCACTCCCCTCAATTCCATGTTTCCCACTACTTAATCCCCCCTGATAGAACTTCAACTTCTCATGGAAGTTGAAGGTTCCCCACTGGGTTGATTCCCCCATACTCCCTCCCTCCAGTCTTTTTGATATCCTTCCCATTCCTTCCCCTGCTCCCTGCCACCCTCTCTTCATTTCCCAACATCATAGGCAAGGTTCCCCCTGCTTGTGTAAAAATTGATTCATGTTGAGGTTATTATTAGGTTAGCCATCTATCATTCTATTTCCAGTTGTATTCTAGCTTCCACTAATGAGAGAAAACATTCAGCCCTTGAGTCTCTGAATTTGGGATATTTCACTTAGCATAATTTTTTCCATCTCCATCCATTTGACTACAAATGCCATCATATCATTTTCTCTAATAACCAAGTAGTATTCCATTGTTCCATTGTGTATATGTACCACAGTTTTTGAATCCACTTGTCCAGTGAGGGGCATCTGGGTTGGTTCCATAGTCTAGCAATAGTAAATTGAGCTGCTAAAAACATTGATGAAGCAGTATCTCTATAATATGCTGATTCCAGCTCTTTATACGACATTCCCAAATTAACCATATTTTTTATTTATTTTTATAACATTAATATTTTATCCAATATAATTTTGTGTTACATTTAATTTATGATATGTAATACATGGAAATTTCTTTTTAGAAAGATAATCTGTTTCATCTTGGATAAGTTTTTTTTTTTTTTAAGAGAGAAGGACAGTGAGAGAGAGACAGAGAATCAATTTTTATTAAGTTTTTCACATGGCTTTTGTTGCTCTGACACTTAGTTGTGTACTTGGGTGTTGGGGTTTGAACCCATGTACTTGCGAATGCCGGGCAAGCGCCGTAACCACCAAGCCACCGGTCCAGCCATTAGATAAGTTTTATGATTTTGATTTTTAAATTAATTCGTAGTTCTTTTTGAAATATATTTGACATTAGAATATATTTGACATAATTATAAAAGCAGAGAGTATAGCTTTTTCAAATTCAGTACTCAGTATTTCCCCTTCCTCTCACTTCCTCCATCTCCCTGATCTTTTTAGTTATACATGACAGGGAATATACAATAACATAATTATAAAAGCATGTAGTATGATTAGTTCCTATTCAGTCCCCAGTATTATCCCTTCCCCCTTCCTTCCACTCCCTATTCTTTCTAGATATGCATTATAATAGAATGATCAATGATATAATCATAAAAGTATGGAGTACAATACATTTCAATTTTCCCCAGTATTTCCTCCTTTCCCCCACCCCATTGTCTTCCCTCTACTCTACTGATCTTTCTATTATTTACTAATAGATTTTTTTAAATTTAGGGACTTTTTTGATGGATATGTTGATGTGATTCACTGTGGTTTGTTCATATATGAACACAGAAAAGATATCTGATTCATCCCCCAAACTTTCCCTATCTCATCCCTCCTTCCTCTGTTTCATTTCCTTTTTGTCTATCATCTGATCTTTCCCTTATTTTGGGTTAGCTACCACATATAAAGAGAAAACATTTGATCTTTGGCTTTTTGAGACTGGTTTATTATCAGGACAGTCTCGAGTTCTATCCATTTGCCAATGAATGCCATAAAGTCATTCTTCATTATTGCTATGATATACTCTATTATATGAGTGTTCCACATTCTTAATCCATTCATCTGTTGAAGGGCACTTGACAACCATATTTTTTGAACTTTGAGTTTCATTTGAGTAGGTCATTAAAAACATTTAGATTGGTCAGTAAGTAAAAAAAGAAATAGAAAAATAATATAGAAATTATTTAAGTGTATCAAGCATAACAGTAAATAATGCCTTATGAATCATTTCTCCATTATGATACCCACTAGATTGAAAAATCATAAATATTTTTTGTTATGAAGAGTGTCCCAAAAGTTTGAAGGACATTGTATTACACTACCTTCCACTTTGTACATTTCTCTGGTCATTTGATCATTTGACTTAACTCTTCTTGGGAAGGAACCCTATATTTTTACAGACTTTTTACATTTGAATTCTCTGCACATGTATCTGGATGTGGATGAAGAAACAAACGTTTGTGCAAAAGATGATAGGAGGGAGAAAAGACACAGAAAATGGCAGATAATAGGGACATAAGAAAAGTCAGGACAAGACCCTGTGAATGTTTGTCTCTGGAGAGTCATGAGTGTTAGATCAAGCATTGGGCTTCCCCACACTGTGATGGGAAGGTAAGCATATTGTGATTCCAGAAACAAGTACATCATTGCCATCACCTGTACCATAGAATGGAAGAATACATTTGCATCATATTAAGTCTTTTTGTTTATTTTGTTTTTTAAGAGAGAAGGACAATGAGAGAGAGAGAGACAGAAAAACAGAGAGAATCAATTTTTATTGAGTTTTTCACATGGCTTTGGATGCCCTGACAGTTATGTAGTGGGTGCTGGGGTTTGCACCTGTGTACTTGTATAAGCTGGGCAAAAGCCGTAACAGCCAAGCCACCGCTCCAGCCCCCACATTAAGCCTTTTTAATCTTATGTCATTTATTGATTGTTGTACAAGGCTGAAGTCAGTTTTATAATGAAAATTCTGTGCTATTTTGAAAAATAAATAAATATTAAATTATCCTTACTTATATGGACCATAATTTATTGATGTAAAAATGTATCCTATGTGCTACTATGCATCTCTGATAACTGTAGATAATTTCTACACCTTTGATAATAATAACTATTCTCAGAAGAAATAAATGGACTGCTTGATCTCACAAAATGCAAAGGCATTAAAGATGGGTTATTTTATGACAAGGATATTTCTTTGCCATGTAAAGGGAAAAAGCTTTTACCTGGATTTAGTACTTGTTTCCAATTCTTTCATTAAATCCAAAATTTAAATAATAGGCTATAAATATGCATTTTTAAAATTTAATCTTTTTCCATATAAAATATTCATTTCCTATGTCTTTTAAACTAGAACACAAGTTTCGCATGTATGTCATGACTTAAGGCACTATTGTGACCATATCTGAAGGTGCAGAAAAATATTTCCAGATTTTTCCATTTTGCCTAGTGACAATTTAAACAACATTTCTAAACAAAATGTATTTGCTGCCATTGTATTGTCCAAAAAGAAGTCTAGAATAAAAACCTACTTCGAATTTAGGAAATCTTTCACGTATGATAATCATTTAATTGAGAAAGGAAGGAAGACAGGAAGAAAGAAAAGGAGGAAAGAAAGAAGGGAAAGAAAGAAAAGAAACTTAAAAAAAGAGGAAGTAGGGTGAAGGCAACAGAAGGAAATGCATTTAATACCTCCCTTGAAGATTAGCTTCCTGCTTCATACAGAACGATAGAAATAGGAAGCAAGAAGCTTTATCCAGAAACAAATAGTAAATGTTATAGAAAAGCATGATTCTGCACTAATACAATTAATTCCTAATGAGACATTCAAATTAAATTCTAGAATATTAAATCCTTTTCTGTCTAAATATAAAATAAACACTTTTAAAAATACTGGATTATACGTAGCAGCAAGCGTGTATGCCATAGGGTATGGGCATGCCTGACAAAGAAATCTGTACACCCTTAGATTCTTTTTAGAAGAACAATATTTTCTTTTGGCCCCAAATCCTTAAATTGGGAGACTAAGTGAATTGCATACTTGAGATGAAGTGGGGGTGGGAGTTCTGATATTAAACTGAATAGCCCTTTCCCCCCTTTTCCTTCCTACACATAATAATCATGATGCATTTGGCACACTGATTTAGCATAGGGCAGCATTCAATGTTATGTTAAATATTTTCTTGAGTAAATTGGAATCAATGGACCTTGAGCAACATCCTGAAACATGGAACAATGTAAGTGTGATAGGCATAATGAGGGTCCCTAAAAGATGTTCACTATCTAAAAGATGGAACTTGGAATGTGTGTTACTATTTGATAAAGGGAAATTAAAATTGCAAGTGGAACTATAGCTGCTAATCAGTTTTATATTTTTTATCATGGATAATCAACCGTGCCCAATAAAAAATTCACAAGGGTCCTTAAAAGTGGAGAGGGAGGGGCTGGAACAGTGGCTCAGCAGTTACTGTGCTTTCGGGGCGTGCGCGAGCAGGTGAGTTCAAGCCCCAGCACCACGTACACAAGAAAGCCTCAGAGCAACAAAAGCCACATAAAATTGAAGACACAGGAGGGGGTCATGAGTCAAGTAACATGGGCAGCCTCTAGAAACTGGGAAGGCTAGTGAATGTATTCTCCCACAGAGACCCCAGGAAATGACACAGCCCTTCTGATGTCTTGATTTTAGTCACTGAAGTCTGTGGATAACAACCTGTGTTGTCAACTGTTAGGCAACAATATAAAATTAATACAATGAGTAAGTAAGCTCATTTTTTGCACATAATTTTGCTAGCGGTTTTCAGGCAAAGTGCATATATATCAAACAGGGTGGTAGACATCTTATTTAATATTTTATATTTTTAAAGGTGTAATAAAACCTTAAAAACTGAATTCATATATACTCAGTCTATAGTAAGGGTTAAAAAATCTGTACTTAAACTGGCTGCAGCCTGTTACCTGTTTCATTTTTTCCCTCTTTCCACTCTTTCTGACATTACTACTGCCATCACCACTATGTATTCATGAACTCCACACGCACATTTTCGTATTGCTTTTAAATTGTATGTAATTAGACACCTTATGATTTCTTTTCTTATGTAATTCACCACACTATGATGTAGCACATTAATAAATTCATTATTTCTTGAAATTCTCATTTTCTTTTCCATCCAAAATACTTTGCATTCTAACTTTTCTCTTTCTGTCACTTGTTTGTTTCTTCTTTAAATATTTGATGGTTGCAAGGAGGAGAGACTCCCACAGTAATTCATGTACTGTGTGCAGGGTATGCTTTACATATTTACAAAGCCATGAGGGAGGCAGGGAATCTAGAACCCTTGGGAAGCGTTGTGAGAGATACAGATCTATTAGACTTTACCACCAGAAGACATGGAATCTCAAAAAAAGAGCTTGTGGATCTGCACTTTAAGGTTCCTCTATTTACAAGCCGATGCGCTTGAGTCTCAGACAGTTTAGTGTGTCTTCTACCTTCTCTTGGAACTAATTTTTTCTACTCTACTTTCCTTATTGTTCAGCTTTTGAGTACTCTTAAGTTTGAGATGCTCTGATCACAAGAATGATCAAGACTCCTAATAGGAGATAGATTTTATTTACTATCCAATTTGTGCTAGACTAACAGTGGGGGTAAAAATGAAGATATCCCTAAGTTTTTGCAAATTATTTTTAAATGGTAATTCCAAAATAAAAACTAAATTCAGTGATAATGCTTTGTGAATAGGTGCATTGTCGTTGGTGAGATTTCCTGAGTTAAGATGGGAAAGGTTATTGGAGAAAGAGGTTTGAGGGTAGAAATGAAGGGTTTGAAAAGAATTTCTTTTTTTTTCCTTTTATTTTTGTTTGTGGAATCTAGGAAAGCTGTATCACTGAGGTACAACTCCAGTAGCTTTTTGTGTTTTGGGTCTTTCTTTTTTCGAGTTAGGATCTTACTAATTTGCTATGGCTGGCCTCAAATTTGCAATCCTCCTTCCTCAGCCTCCCAAGTAACTGAGATTAAGGGGTACACTGCTGTACCAACCTAAGATTTTCGTATTTGACACTGATTTTTCCAATGCTTATTCGGCAGGCAAGGAGCAAATTTAAATATCTTTTGGATATATGTATACCTGCTATCTAATATTTTCCATAATTCTCAATTCAAATTTTCAAGCAAGAGCTTTCTTAAGAAAAAAATTGATTTACAATCTCCTTATCAATTTAATGTCTTTCTTTCAATTAGATTGGAAGCCATGATTAACATTGTCCCCACAGTTCTTCAATTTCATTCTACAGGAAATGACAACCTTAGAGCTTTTGTCAGAATTAAATTGAGGTAAGTGTATGGAATTGCCTAACCTGAATAGTAGAATTTCATTAGAATTGAAGGATTAATTCAGTTATACACATTAACATTTAAACTTGTCAACTTTACCTCTATGACAATCTCCTCTAGCTGTAGAATATTTGGGCTTTGATTACCTAGGATGTGTATGAATTTGAGATTTAAAGGAGGTTCTGAAATCCTAACAGAAATATATTGTCTGACACAGAAAAAGTAGTCCGCCAAGATGACTTTAAGATACTTTCACTTAAACAGTCTATTGTCTGTGTTCTCTTGGAAATTAAAGTGGATTATTATTATTATTATTATTTTTATTATTGGATCGTATGTACTTCCCAACATTTTTAGGGTATATCTGTTTCTTTGTGGGTTTACATTTTTCCCTTTGGACATATTTTGTTAACACTATTATCCAGAAAACATATGCCTAGAACTGGTCAGTTAGACTTCCCTGAACTGAGGAATAAATCAACTGGAAAGATTGGTATTCATCCATAGTGGCAGTAACATGCTAATTAGACTCTTTTTTGTTGAGAAATTTATTAGTTGAACAATTGCACAATCTTTTAAGGAAATAATATAATATGTATATAGATTCTGAAGATTAGATTTACCCCCAAGAATGCCCCCCCAATTACCCACCCTTATCCCTCCCCTCCCCTTCCCAAAACATCTCTAAAAATTTATTAGGTTGTATAACATTACTCCTTATCCGGATTTAACACATGGTACTAGACCTCCTTTCTTAATGGCCAGGGTCTAGTTCCAACCTCCACAGATGAATAAAGACATTCGACCCTTGGTTCTCTGGGTTATGCTGATTTCACTCAGCATAATTTCTTCCATAGCCATCCATTTACCTTCAAAGGTTGTAATATCATTGTTTCTAATTGCTGTGTAAAATTCCATGGTATATATGTACGACAGTTTTTGGATCCATTCACCCAGTGAGGGACATCTGGGTTGTTTCCATAATTTAGCTATTGTAAATTGAGCTGCTATGGAACATCGATTTTGCTGTGTCACTGTAATGTGCTGATTCTAAATCCCCAGGAAAAATACCCAGGAGAGGAATAGTAGGATCATATGGTGGGCTCATCCCTAGTTTTTTGAGGATTGTCCACACTGCTTTCCAGAGGGGCTGTACCAGTCTGCAGCTCCTCCAACAGTGTGCTAGTGTGCCTATCTCTCCACAGCCCCTCCAGCATCTATTATGTGTACGGGTGTGTTTTCTAGTCTTGGTGTGTGGGGGTCTTAATTTCTCATGCATTTCCAAAGTTGATACATTATTATATTCTCTTGATTTGTAGAATCCCAACACATTTCCAGTAAATTTTGTCTGGTATAAATTTCTGAAACAGTATCTTTCTTGCAAAGAACAAATATAATGCAAAATGTGAATAGCATAAAGAGTGTAAATACATTTGACCTGAGACTTCACCTAATGCAGATAGAATGCCATGCTACTAAAAGGAGGGACAGAAATTTCTTATTTGAGGTGCTAGAATTCAGGAGATACTAGAATTCAAGAATTGAGAGACTAAAACCTATGCAGAAAATGCAAAGTAACATGGGAAGTTCAGGGCATCATCAAACCACAATGAACAACAAACAGATGTCAAAGTCCAGAGAATGGTGGTAGAAATTGAGTCCAAAGGAGCTCAAGTGAGTAAGAATCAACAAAGCAGGTTTGGAGGGAAAGGAGAGGTGGAACACAAGTCCCGGAATTTATATTCGGGGTTTTGCAGGGCCTGTCTTCTAAGGTCCATGCTCTGAGTGTAAAAGAGGGTCAGGATAGATTTCCTATCTTAAAGTGCTTCAGCGAACAGGCTCTGCTGAAAAATGTAAGTTTTAGACTTTTCCTTCATCAAGTTAACTCATACAGATCTTCTCCCATACCTTTACCCTCTCAGGTTCTTTGCTTAAACACAGGTTGAGTTTATTTCTCTTTCGTATAAAAAACCTTTCTTCCCTCTGCCTCGAGGTATATATTTTTAGGTTTCATGCGCAATTGACTTGGTGTTTATAATGTATTTTCACACCATAACCCCAGTTGTCAATGTGACCTGTATGTACCCTGGATTAGCTATCTCTAGTATAATGAATTTGATCAAACAATAGTTCTCTTTTTAATACCAGAAAATATCCTTCACTAACGTTCTAAGGTCCATAATAGAATGTCACACAGTAATGTGTGCTTGATTTCAAAGATATATTAAATTAAAATTAGAATTGGGGATTGAATTAGAATAAGTTATACTGCATGCTTTTATAAAAATGCTAAAGCTTATCCTATTACCAAATATGTCTAAAAGAACAGGGAGAGGGAGGAAGGGAGGAAAAGAGGAAATGCTTGGACTGAGTTAAAACAAGGTGCACTCCAAGCTTTTATGTCATTATAAATACTATTGTCACATATACAAAAAAATGTTTTTCATAGATATAAGAATTATGTCACTATACTTGGTTATATTAGAATAAATATATATCCCATAAAGAGAGTCAAGGGAACAGGGGACAAGGGAAGGGAGGTGGGGGAGTGGGAGGGGGGAGATATTGGCTAAATTATATTGTTGTATTGTGTGCATGTATGAACATGTGACAAATCTCATCATTATGTACACTATAATGCACCAGTAAAATTCTTTTTTTTTTTTGAAGAGAGAGAGGGACAGTGGGAGAAAGAGAAAGAATCAATTTTATTTAATTTTTCATGTGGCTTTTGTTGCTCTGACACTTGGTTGAATACATGGTGCTGGTGCTCGAATCTGCATCCTTGTACATACCAGGTAAACGCCATAACCACTGAGTTCCAGCCCCTTAAATTCTTAAAAAATTAAAATTAGAAATTCCTATAACCCTGATTTTTGTTTTATTCATTTATAGGGCTGTATGTAGGTAGACCTTCTCTATTATGTGGGTGGTTATGCATTTAGGGGTTGGGGGGTGTAACTCAGTGGTAGAGTACCAAAAAAATAATTCAAGCAAAGTTATTTTTATTTCAAAATAAAGATAGGTCTTTCTAAAAACTTTTAGATATGTTATCTAGAAAGAGAACTACTAGATATGTTACTACAAAATAGCTTTTAATGATATTTTTTGCAATGCAATACATGACTTTAAAACTTAAAAATTGTATCCAGTATCTCTTCTCTCATAGTTAGCAAAGGGATTTTTCCAAGTTCCTGTTCATGTTCACTGGTGAAAAATGGAACAGTGTGTTAGGTACAGTTATGTACTTCCAAACACTATCTGAATGCATGTGGTTTAGCTATAAAAGCATATTTTTGGCATAAATCACTACCTCTGATTTTAAAAGAATGTAGCCATGTCTCACATTTAATGTAAATATGTGCATAGATTTTTGAATTCTGTTCTTTCAAATAAGAAGTAAAAAAATGAAAACTGACACAAGGATATTTAAGAATCCATGTTAGCTTATGTAATTCCACGTACAACTTTCTACAGACTGCACACTGCTGATTTTGGCTAATACCACAAGTAAATTTAAGCTTTTGGGAGCCTATACAGATGATATCACAAGACATCTGCAGAGTTTCAGCAGCTTTGAAAGAGACAGAATATGAATGGCATTTATTAAGGAGAGCTTGATAGAGATCTTTTACCTGCTGTATAGAACTGTTTCAGAGAAATATTATCCTGTGCTTGCTATTAAGCTTTGTCAGGCCAGAATCTAAAAACATATCGATTTGTTGCTAGTAAGTTGCATATGTTGGATGGATCTGTTTATAGCACTATTGTATGAGACTTATTTCATTCAGCTTGCTTGGGGCAGATAGTACTAGAAAAGAGGGTCAGATTTACCTCTGCAAGTAATTCTTCCATCCATTCTGAATCTGATTCATAAATAAAGGTCAGAAGAATCCATCTCATAAATCTGGGCTTGCTTAGCTTTGTTCTGAAATACTCAGAAAATTATTTTCTTTCTTCCACAATGAATGCTGAACGATTAGGGTATATTTTTTGGTGTCTTGGGATATGAGACACTAGTCATGTTTAATTTATTAGCTGCTAATTTTACTTCCTTTACTCCGTATTTTATTATCTAAAGAACCGAGAATGGAAGCTGACATATGGCATCTCTGCCATACTGGTTGAACATCTGCAAGTTATGCAATATTTCAAGTTTATCAAGTGAATTGCTTACATAAATGAGCTAATGTTTTATCTTTATTTCATTAGTCTGAGTTGAATCTTCATGGTTTATATTCTAGGATGTACAGTGTGTTCTCTTGTATGAGAAACAAGAATAAGTGGGAAAAGAAAAATCTGTTTTCTGGTTTTGATCTCAGACACCAGTACTTAAAGAGAAGCCATGGAATTAAAGAAGGAAGGAGGTGTTGCACTGGAGAGAGGAGGAGGAAGACATGCAGAGCTGTAACCCTAGGTTTATAGAGAGCAAAACTGTCCCACCTTCTGTTTCTGTTCCTTTTCCTCCTCCAGAGAAGAACGAAGATTTCTTGGAGCATTTTATGGGGTGATTAATCATATGTGCATAAATATGTCTATTCAATTCAAAAACTGCATTTTGTACAAGTAGCAAGAGCAATTTGCCTGCAATTGTATGACTTCCCGTTATTTCACTCATGGTGAATTTCTCCAGGGAACCTGGGTCTTCATTTAGAACTAGTTTTCAAAAATTCTTCTTTGTAAAGAAAGTATTTGACTCTGATTCTACTCATTAATAATGGAAAACTCTTCTTGGCACATACATTTCTCTTCAAAAATTTCCTGTGATTCCCTTTTACAGATACCGTGAACTGTGATAGGTAATATGTTCAAATAAAATCTCAAATTCCAACTATTATGCTCATTTTTGATAGTTTTGGGGCTTCAAAATATCTATTTAAAAATAATGGTACCATTTTCCTAGATTTCTGTGTTGTATGCAGTGGAACATCTTTTATTCTACTTGCTTATATACTTGTACGTGATAAGCATTATTTTGGGGTATTTATTTATTTATTACATTTTTGGTCAAACAGGCATAAAATTTGTTATTTTTTATTTCAAAGACTTCTTCAGATGTACTTCTTCACAACATACAGAACATATAGTGCTTACCTAGGTATCAGGTATCCTTGTAGACACTGGGAACATGAACAGGAACAAAGTACACACTCTTTAAGCTTTGCTTGTGGTGGTAGTAGGGAGGGCAGACAATATTGTTAACAAATAAAAGAACAGGAAAGCTTCCAACAGTCATAAGTACCAACTAAAAACCCAGGAGAGTTTTCCAGGGTTTGGTAGGATTGGATAGTTAAGGAAGGCTTGTTTGCAGAGTTATTGTATGAGCCAGACCAGGGTGATACACAGGAGCTGAGGATGCAAAAATCCTTGTAAGAACAGAATGAAGGGTGGGTAAAAAAAACTGTGGAAGAAACAAGTTTTTTGTGTCTAAGGAAGAAAAAGAAGGTCAATCTGGTGGGCACGGGGGGAAAACGGCACAATGGCCAGAATTAGGCTGTTGGGAATATATAGACCAGATCACATTTTGGCCCTACAGGGCTTCGATGATTTCATTCTTCCTTTTCCTTATTCGAGGTGTGCTGGGATTCTAGTCACTGGTTTAAAACAAGGAGTGACAAGGTCAGATTTGAAACATTCATTCAGTCTTTTCAGTAAGGTACAGATATGAACTGAGAAAATTTATTTGGAAGTCCCCTGGGTACTAGTAGAGAAATATAAATTTGCTTGGTTTAAGCAGAAAGTGATTTTTTGGGGTTCAACCTTATTGATTAACAAAGAGAATCACCAGACAGGTTGGAGGAACATGCAGAAACAACCAGAATCCTGTCACCCAACTGATTGACAGGGCTTCTGCTGAGGCTTTGCTCAGTTCTGACCACCTGGAAGCATGCAGTATCCAGATTCTGGATGTTGACATCTCCCCACAGATGTTCTGCTCTTTACAGTTCTGAGGGACTCTGTATTTGGATTCAAGATCCTGGGCAGCTGTCCTGTCTTTGGTTTCCCAAAGTTCTGCAAGAAGAAAAATATGTCTTGTAGTTTCAGTGTCTATGACAGAAAACAAGATTTGCTGTCACATGCTTAAAAAGTATTCTTACGTTAGACATAATGTAATAAAAGGACAAATATTCACTGTAGAGGTTTGTAAAATGATCTAGTTAAGTGACAGTTTTGGATAGCATCATAGCAGTAGGGAGAGAATCTCGAGATTCTAAACTGGAGTTGAAATTAACAGGATTTTTTTTTGTTTGTTTGCTTATATCTTGTTTTTTTTTTTATTTTCCTTTCTTTCTTTCTAGGATAAGGAGGATGGAAAGAGAAAGGAAAAAAAGTATAATTCAGATTTGGGGATTAAGAATCTGGGTGGAGGGTCTGGAGCGGTGGATCAGTAGTTAAGTGCTTGCCTGCCACGCATGAGGACCTGGGTTCAAATCCTAGCACCACATACCCAACTAAATATTGGAGCAATGAAACACATAAAAACTAAATAAAATTGATTCTCTCTATCCCTCTCTTAAAAAAAAGAATCTGGGGGGATAGCAGGAATTTTAACTATAAACTGGAAGACAGAGCAGAAGGTGGGTATATGTTTAGACAGAAAAGTGATAATCTAGGTTATTTCATATTTGAGGTAACCATTAGAAATGTAAACAGTGTTGCTAGGTTCAATTAATTCCACAACTTCGGTGCAAAATTGAACTCAGAGATATAAAATGGCCTCAGAGTCTTCTAGGTCCTATTTCCATGAAGACATGTTATTGCAACTATTTGCTTTAATAGGGCCAATTATCTTCCTACTTAACTTAAAAAGCTGTGCAAGATAGCACACAATATGAAGTGAAAACTCACCTGCTCAGCTTTCATAGCACCCTATAGAATGACTAAGCTTGGAATATTCATATTCACATGGCATTTTCATATTCAGCCTTATTTTTCATTTCTTCCCAGCACACAGATAACAACTCCTATGATTAGGCTGGCTATCTCATGGGCTATACCATAAACCTTGTGAATTTCTCACTTTAATAGCTCTTCTTGTTTCTTATTTTCCCATCCTGGAAATATTATAGCATAAAGTTTAAGAGAATTTTGGAGGATGACAGTCCATGATTGCCTCCTGGGCTACACTACTTATTGGCTGTGTGACCTAGGGATTCATTAAACCTCTCCAGTCATCATCTGTAAAATGAAGATAATAATATCTATTCTATGGGGATGTGGCAAGAATGAAAGGAGGCAACACTTATAAATGCTTGACAAACCTTACAGATACTAAGTAGAAGATAACTTCAATTATTCCTGTTGCACATTTCCTTACCTTTTTAAATGCAGAAAAGTCCATTCTTTAAGTCCAAGCTCATGAAGCTTGTGCAGGCTTTCTTAGACTAGTTGGGACTAAAATTGAAAGCAACAGCAACCCTTCCAAAGAGCTGTGAAATGAAAAAAAGAAAAAAAAAAAAAGGAAATATCAAGGATAATGTACAAAGAAGAGTCAGACCTCTGAGGCTGAAGGTCAAGTCTAAAGCTTATTCCCTTGCTTTCCAGAGACTGTGAAGTAGTGGAATATCTTATCCCTGCTTTTCTCTGTGCATCTTTGCCACCTAACTTCTCTATTTTCAATCTCAACCAATTTCTGTGCTCATGAAGGACTTTTCTGCCTTATAATTTGCAATTGCATATGCCTAGGGTTTCTTTTGATTTATTTCCACTGTAGCTTCATGGGAGTTTATAGGTTATATGAACTGTGCCTTTTCAACTAATCAACTATTCAATGACCTTCATTTAAATATTACACAGACAGAATGTTCTGCCTAACATGCTCCTTCCTCTTGGGTTTAGTGCACAGCTATAAGCTGGGTGCAAAATGAAACTATGTGATATTAGGCTTACACCTTCACAGAAATTATAGTAGGCAGGACAATGGAGAATTTTTAGGTTTTAAAGCAATTTTTTTGTTCATGGATAATTTGTTTATAAAGAGTAGAAAGATACATATATATACATATTATATTATTTTGTTAGAAGCTTGTTTGTTCAACAAATAAATTTCTGAATAAAAAATAAAAAAAAAATTAAAAAAAAGTTTAAAAAAAAAGAGCAGAAGGCGAGTTGGGGTCCAGAGATGCTTGGACCCCAAGATGGTGACCACCCCACTAACAGTGACTCTGAGATGCTCCTGAGAGTCACCTCATGCTGCAGGACTGCATGCGGATTCCCACAGTAGGACAAAGCTCCCGGTGTGGGTGAACATTATTACCCCCAGATAATTTTTTTTAACTCCAAAGGAATAGCGTGGTGCATTAAGGAATATAAAGAACCCACACAATCAGCCCCACACCTGGGGGGAGGGGAGTTACTCCGGATGGGAGGAAACAGAGCAAGTTTCCTAATCAAATAACCTAATCCAGCTGCTAACTCCCTGAACTGATCACTCTTAATTTACATGAACTTGGTATAAAGCTCTGGGAATTGATCGCTCACTTTAGCGAACTTAACAGTTGTTCATGCGAGCGGCAGCATCCGGCTCGCCATTGTGACGTTTCCCTGAGGGTGGGGCTGGTTGCTCAGCAAAAACGGTCTTGGGGTCTCAACCACCACAGTCAGAAAACCAAAATCTATCACTCCAAGATTTGGCCATCTCCCATGGGGTCTGTGTGGTGCTGGGATTTCCCTCTCCACCTCCAGTCCCTGCTGGCAGGGCCAGGGGAACAAGAGGATTCGGCACAAGATCTTTAACTCAATCACAGCGGACAACAATTCTCCACCCATGTTCACAGTTTACAAGAGCTGATTTTCAAGTCCTTTAACATAAGTGCTCGCACCAGCATGTGAGAGTGGGGCGGGTCACCCAACAGGGACTTGGGGCCTCAGTCCTCATGATCAGAAAGAGAGAAGTTACCGCCCCCCTCCCACCTGGCTGTCTGCCCTGGGGGCTGTGTGGAACTGCAAATCCCCTCTCCAGCTGGCAAAACTCTTGGCTGGCGACCTTCTGCCCGCCCCTCTACACGCCCAAATAGGAGGAGCCTGTGAACAGAGAGTGATGCAGCAGGGCACATCCTTCTCAAGGGGATCGTCAGCTACAGCCTCTGCAAAAGCAACCTGAAACTCTCTAACAAGGCAAGGTCTGATATCAGCTTCAGGAAGCTTTGAATAAAAGGGACAGCGTGGGCTTCACCTTAGCATCTGAGCCCTGTGCATAGTCAAGGGTACGTAGGCCTTGACCTCTCCAGGTGGGCACCCCATAGTGCTTGCAACTGAGAACCTCATAAGCACTGGCACAATCTAGTCAAACCTTCCAGAGTTTCTGTCAACCCTACAAAGCAGCTCTTGGGGCTTCTGAAGATCAGAAATCACACAGAGTGGGTCACCAGTGATCCTGAGGCAGCGAGGTTCAGGCTGGCCACTCTCCTTGGATCAGTCAGACACCCACACTTCTACACTAGGATCAACTAGATTATCTAAAGCTTCTGAGCCCCAGGCCCAAGAAATTCTATAGTGTGGACAGGCAGAAAGTAATCACCTCAGGATTACAGCCCACGGGGAACTGAAATCTATCCTTGAAAGAAGTGTGAGATGGCAGGTTCTTATACTCCTTTGCATCAGAAAATTTTGAAGAGATTCTCTAAGAAAATCCAGATCAACAGACTTATCCAAACTACTTCTCCCCTGACAAGCTCAACTGTGAAGAATCTCCAGCTAGATGACAGATTTGAACACATCCCTCACGATACATACTCGCTGACCTAGGGGGCAAAAAACTCAGAACTTTCACAACAAGTTTTGTGTTTTTTTTTTTTAAATGGGGATCCAGCTGGATAATACTATTTTTAAATTTGTAACGTCACTGTGGTTTTTTCTTTTTTTCTTCTATCCTTTTTTGCTATACTTAGTACTGAATTTGGTGTTGGTGGTAAATATTTATCTGTGTGTATGTATTGGTGATTGGTTCCTACTTTCTCTATGTCTTCTTGAACCCAACTGCTATCCCTACACCATTGGGTTCCAACCAGGAAAACATTTTATGATAGCAAAGCAGCCTTAGCCTCTGGTGAGAGAAGAGAACCATGCCCCATACTAACCTCTTCCTCCCCTGTACTCTGGTAATCCCTAAATACTAGCATTTTTCTCTCATCCTCACCCAAAGTCTTTACCCCACCTGCACCCCATTTCTATGTTTTCCTTATTCCTAATAGAATAACCTAATCCCCCCAATACCTTGTTCCTCTTTACTCTAGAGAAGGTGTTCTATTATACCTCCCCAATTCACCTCCTTTCTAGTCATTTCTTCTCCACACTTTCAGAGACCCTGCTATCTGAAGAAACAGACACTCTTCAAAACAGGTACTTCCTTGCTGTAATAATATATTGTGAGAGCCCTCTCAAAGAAAACTGCTACTATTGGTGCTAGTCATCAACAGATCTGTTTTAGTTGAAACAGACTAGTATCTGTACCTATAGCCTCTCAACTTCTCACAGAACAGTCTGGCATCTTTAGTTCTGACTTGACCAAATAGCTCCCCATCACCATGAAGCAAATCCATAAGAACTCCAATTACTCTGCCAAGAGTAACAAGGTTGAACTACAAGACACGCTCTCTGATTCTGAAAATGAGGAAAAGGGGAAATAACTCCCCTCCTCAACCCCACAGCTCTCCACCCAAGTATTCCATAGCTGGGGCCCTAGATGAAAACCAAAGATATTGTATCAGCATTATGATTAGTAATTCAATCAAAGAGTTGAGAGATGAAATAAGGAACGAGATCAGAGAACAATTTCAAGAGATGAGAGACAACTTTTACAGGGAAATAAGGGAGCAATTCTATGAGATGAAAGATCAGCTATTCAAAGAAATAGATATTCTGAAAAGAGATGTACAGAGCTATCAGGATTAAAAAACACGGTTAACCAAATCAAATCTTCACTGGAAGAAACCAACACCAGAGTATACTCCACTGAAAATAGAACTTCAGCTCTTGAAGAACAAATATCGGAAAATGAAGATCAGCTAAACAATGTCGAATTCAAAGAAGATAAACAGGATAAACAACTTATATTACATAATCAGAAGTTCCAAATAATATTTGATGAGATGAGGCATAATAACCTGAGAATCACTGGCCTGGAGGAAAACTCTGAACAGCAAACAAGAGGCATTGAGAACCTTTTAAGCGAAATCATAAGCAAGAACTTCCCTCATCTTACAATTGATCCGGAATATCACATCCAAGATGCTTATAGAACACCAAATAGGCCTAATCAAATGAGAAACTCACCAAGGCATATCATATACAAAATGAATAACAGAGAAATTAAAGAGAGAATTCTAAAAGCAGCTAGAGAAAAGCCCCAAACCACATTCAGAGGCAAACCAATTCAGACCATTATGGATTTTTCAGAGCAATCAATGAAGGCCAGAAGAGCTTAGAACAATATCATTCAAGTGTTGAAAAATAACAACTTCCACCCAAAGATAATATACCCTGCAAAACTCAGCTTCAAATGTGATGAGGAAATTAAATACTTCAACAATAAACTCAAGCTAGCAAGATACATGAACACAAATCCTGCACTAAAGAATATTCTCAAAGATGTTCTCCATTCAGAAGAAAATGCCAATGATACCATAAATCCTTAAACAAGGGTGAGTCAATAATCATATTATACACAAATTGACTTCCAAGATGACTCAAAACTCTGTAATTGATACAAAGTCTGAGACTCACCCTCCCATATCTATTCTAAATTTGAATGTGAATGGTCTCAATTCCCCAATTAAAAGACACAGACTGGCTCACTGGATAAAAAAACAAAATCCAACAATATGTTGCCTGCAAGAGAAACATTTGACACTCAAAAATAGACACAGACTGAAAGTGAAAGGATGGAAAAATGTCTACCAGGCCTGCGGCCCACAAAAGCAAGCTGACGTGGCGATTCTAATTTCTGATAAAATTAATTTCCAGCTAAAACTAGTCAGAAAGGACAAAGAGGGTCACTTTATCATACTAAAGGGACAGTCCATTAAGAAGATATAATGATAATTAACATTTATGCCCCCAATTACAACCCCCCAAATATATGGAAAATATACTTAAGGCCATTAATTCCCTCATTGATCTCAACACAATAATTCTGGGGGACTTCAACACACCACTATCAACTCTAGACAGATCATCAAAACAAAAAATCAAAAAAGACATCTCCAATCTGAACAACTCTATTAATCAATCAGGCTTAACAGACATCTACAGAATATTCCAACCTAAGACAGCTTGATTTACCTTCTTCTCAGTGGCTCATGGATCCTTCTCTAAAATAGACCACATCCTAGTTCACCTAGATAATCTTAACAAATGTAAAAAAGTGGATGTAATCCCATGTGTTCTGTCAAATCATCATGCTATGATCTTAGCAATCAACAACAAGAAAAACAACAGATAATACTCAAATACTTGGAAATTGAATGATTACCTCTTAAACAAAGGATGGGTAAAAGAGGAAATGAGAGCAGAAATTAAGAAGTTCTTGGAATTGAATGAGAATGAGGAAACAACACACTGAAACCTCTGGGACATTATGAAGGCATTCTTAAGAGGTAAATTTATAGCACTGAGGGCATACATCAAAAATCTAGAAAGAGACCAGATAAATAACCTTATGCTTCAACTCAAATGACTACAAAAAGAGATACACTCCAACCCTAAAGCCAACAGAAGACAGGAAATTTCCAAAATCAGAGCTGAAATAAATGAAATTGAGAACAAAAAAACATTACAAACTATTAACAAAACTAAAAGCTAGTTCTTTGAAAAAATAAATAAGATCAACAGACCCCTTGCCAACCTCACTAAAAGGAAGAATGAAATGAAGCAAATCAACAAAATCAAAAATGAAAATGGGACATCACCACAGACTCATCAAAGATCTGGAAGATTATTAGAACCTGTTTTGAAAATTTATACTCTGCCAAGTTTGATAACCTAGAGGACATGGACAGGTTCTTGGACATATATGATATCCCCTCTTTAACACAAGAGGACATTGAAAATCTAAACCAACCTATCACAGAGAAATTTAAACAGCAATCAAAGCTCGCACAAAAATGAAAAACTCAGGTTCGGATGGATATATGGCAGAATTCTAACAAGCCTTCACAGAAGAACTAACACCGATTCTCTACAAGCTCTTCCAGGAAATTGATAGAGTGGGAACACTCCCAAACACTTTTTATGAAGCAAATATTACACTGATTCCAAAACCCAACAACAACATGTCAAAAAAAGAAAACTATAGACCAATTTCACTGATGAACGTTGATGCAAGAATCCTTAAGAAAATGTTAATTGGATACTAAAGCACATTAAAAAGATAATACATCATGATCAAATGGCCTTCATTCCAGGAAAACAAGTCTGGTTCAACATATACAAATCAATAAATGTAACTCACCACCCATAAACAGAAATAAAAACAAAAATCATATAATCATCTCAATTGACACAGGTAAGTCACTTGATAAAATTCAACACCAGTTTATGCTCAAAACTCTGGAAAAGATAGGGATCAAGGGAAGATACTTAACTATGTCAGATCCA
>PVKS010028299.1:0-26587 GCA_004027875.1 Aplodontia rufa | reverse complement strand
CTGCAGCTCCACCAACAGTGTGTTAGTGTGCCTATCTCTCCACAGCCCCTCCAGCATCTATTGTTGTTTATTTTCTTCATCTTTGCCATTCTGACTGGTGTAAGGTGATATCTTAATGTGGTTTTCATTTGCATTTCTCTGATTACTGGAGATTTAGAGCACTTTCTCATGTATTCATTGGCTTGATCAATGTCCTCTGTTGAGAAGTCTCTGTTTAGCTCTTTGGCCCATTTATCAATTGGGCTGTTGGTGATTTTGTAGCTGACATTTTTGAGTATTTTATAGATTCTAGATATGAGACCCTTGTCTGAGGAATCATAGTCCATGATACTCTCCATTTCTGTAGGAAACCTCTTGACTCTTTTGATTGTTTCCTTGGCAGTACAAAAGCTTTTTATCTTTATGAAATCCCATTCACTGATTTTTTACTTTACTTCCTTCGCTTTCGGAGACCTGTTGAGAAAGTCTTTGCCTACTCCTAAATGTTGAAGTGTTGGACCAATTTTTTCTTCTATCAGTTGCAACATAGCTGGTTTGATACCAAGCTCCTTGATCCATTTTGATTTGATTCTTTGTATCTTATATTCTTATCAATCTGTGTTCTGTTATAGTTTATTGTGGTTCTTTAAAATAATTATCTTGATTTATTTTCAGGTAATTTTTAGTTTTCCTTTTTTTTTTTTTTTAGGGATTGGTTACTATAATATTGTGGTTTAGTGCGGGGGTTTTTTGTTTGTTTGTTTGTTTCCTTTTGGTGGTGTCATGTTTCCTTGATATTTATTCATGTTACTTGAAGTCTTCTTGTTAGTTTTAGTACTGACTATTTTTAGAACACTTTCACCAAACAGCTTAGTTAAGGATTCTGAGGCTTTCTTCAACATTTTCCAGCATTCTGCACATCTTGCTGCCCCCTTCGGGAGGAATTATTAAATTTGTAGGACTTCTTTCTATGCTCCAAAGCCAGACTGAGAATTGTGAGAGATTCTTTTTTTTTTTTTTTTTCATACCAGGGATTGAATCAGAGGGGTTTTACCACTGAGCCACATCCCCAGTCCTTCTTTTTAACTTTTTGAGACAGGGTCTTGCTAAGTTGATTAGGGCCTCAGTGAGTTGCTGAGCCTGGCCCTGAACTTCTGTCTTAGCCTCCCAAGTCACTGGATTTACAGATGTGCACTACCATTCCCAGCTCCATTTGTTTTTCCTAAGGTGGTTCCTTGAAATGCTAAATTTTGTGTACTCTCTTCCAATCCTACAGAGCAAAGCTAGCAGTTTTCATGAGAAACTTGCTTTTGCTGTCTGTGGGCCACATTTGGGGATTTGGTCTGAGGATAGTGATGCATGAGCAGCATTTGGAGTATGGGGCAGATGTGTGGGGGGTCCCCACGTGAAGCATCTGAAGTATCTTATTGATAGATTTTCTGATGGAGCCTCTGGAGCAGTTAGTCAGTTCTACAACCTATCTTCTTTGTCCCAAGCTCCTAACCACTCAATTATGCTGATCACGTAGTATTTTTTGACAGTTAAGAAAGAAGTGAGCTTCTTGAACAATGTTCCTCATGGATGGGTAAGCTGGGTGCCTACTAATTACACTCCCACTTTACCCCATGGGAGAAATTGCAGGCTTGCAGGGTCTCTCATGACTCTGAACTTGTGCCACCTTTAGGGGGTGGTGATATGAATAAAGTGAAGCTGTTCTTACCCTCTTGTATTATTCATCTTTCTGTTACTATAATAAAATACCTGAGATAAGTAACTTAGAAAAGGTTTATTCAGTTCATAATTTTGGAGGTTCAAGTCTATGATCAACTAGTATCATTGCTTTGGATCTATGGAGAGAATGCCAGATAGCAATGGCAAGGAGTGCACGATAGAACAAAACTGCTTACATCTTGAGCCAAGAAGCAAAGAGGAAGAATCCATGGCCCCACAATAATTTCTAAGGGCACATGCCAAATGACTTGAAGACCTCCCACTGGGTCCCAACTCTGAATAGTTCTACCACCTCCCATTAGCTCCACCTGGGGACTAAGTCTTTAATACATGGGGGATACTCATCCAAACTACAGTACCTCTTTAATGCATCTAGTCATAGATTTTATCATTCAGCAATGTGCTGGAACTTCTTCACTAGACTCCTGGCCTCCTACAAAGACATATTTGTCTGTGGATAGTTGTCTAAATTGATGCATTAGTGTGGGGATTGCATTTGTTAGCTTTTTGTTGCTGTAACCAAAATACCACATTAGAACAAATGAGAGGAGGAAATGCTTGAGACTCTTATTTCAGAGGTCTCAGTCCATATATGGCTGACTCTTATTCTGAACCTAAGATGATGCAGTATATCATGGAGGAAGAGCCCAGAGGAGGAGGAGTGCTGCTCAGCTCATTGCAGGTTTAGGATGTAGAGAGGGTGGTGGGAAGGCAACCCCAAAGAAGATGCACCCTTCCAGGGCATATTCCCCATGATCTACCTCCTCCAGCTATACCCCACCTGACTGCATTTACCACTGTCAGTTCATTCAAACTAGGATGGAGGAGTGATGGTTACAGTTCTTACAATCAGATCATTTCACCTCTAAACATCCATCCATTAATACAGGAGCCTTTGGGGAACATCTCATATCTAAACCACAACAGCTTACATCACAAGCCAGAAAGCAAAGAGAAAGGGGAAGAATCCAGGGTTCCACAATCAGTTGGTACCCCTCTCTTAAGAATTCCACCACCTCCTAAAATTGTTCTACCTGGTAGCTATTTAATACCTGGACCTTGGGGGTACACTTGTCCAAACTATGTCACTTCTTTAATGCATCTGTTCTCAGATTTTATTATTCAACAGTGTGCTAGAACTTCTCCGTGAGGCTCTTGGACTCCTACAAAGAAAGATGCACTTGTTGTCTTAATTGATGCTTGGGTTGGGATAAGATGATGTAAAGCTTGTAGAACATCATCTTTCTGATGTCACCTCCCCATTTTCTTTTAGGGAAGTTCTGTTACCAATGGGATTCTTTCAGTTTTGCTTATATGGAAATTATTTGACCTGTATATAATGCATAACCATGTTTTGGTCAACTGCAGATTGCATATATGGCAGTTGATCCCATGAAATTATATTGCCTAGTCACATTGTAGCTGTCTTTGTGTTAGTGCACTTTATGATGTTTGCCTAACAAAGAAATCACCTAGTGATGCATTTCCTTGAGCATATCACTGTTAAATGATGCCTGACTGTAGTTAGGTTGCATATGGAATCATAAGTTGACGGACTTTCCTTTTAATACTTTGCATATGTTATTCCACTGGCTTATGGCTTCCTGTGGTCCTGATGAGAAATCAATCATTAAGCATGTCATTCCCATATAGAGAGTGATTCATTTTTCTCCTGCTGCTTTCTTTTTTTTTTTCCCTCCTGCTGCTTTCAATCTTTTCTTGTTGAATTTGGTTTTCATCAGTTCGATGATGATATACTTATGTGGTTTTCTTTGCATTTTTAAAATGTGATGTTTTTTGAACTTTCTGGATTTAGGTGAGTTTTTGCATCAAATTTGGGAAGTTTTCAGCCAATATTTCATTTTCTCTCTCCTGTCTTTTGAGGATCAGTCAGCTGGGGATGTGTGGAGAGATTATCTCTACCCTTTTCTGTTAAATTCCTGGTTGGCTTGATGCTTGCCCCACATGGGACTTCGTAAAACTGTGCATTTCCCCTTGCTTACGTCCAGATATTCATTCCTATATTTTGCCCAGCTAAGTGAAGGATTTTCAGCCCCTTAGCCACCTCTCTGGATCAAGTCTTTCAAGTGGCACCAAAGGTACTATTTTTCATGGCCAGCTCCATTTTACATAAAAGCCATTAGCTGGTGTCCCGCTAGTAGGGAACAAATATTCAGAACCTACAAAGAACTCAAAAAGCTTAACACCAAAAAACAAACAAACAAAAAAAAAAAACAAATAGCCCAGTCAATAAATAGGCAAGAGACCTAAACAGAAACTTCTCAATAGAAGAAACAAAAGGAAAAAAAAAAGTTCAACATCTCTAGCAATCAGGGAATGTAAATCGAAACTACGTTAAGATTTCATCTCATTCCAGTTAGAATGGCAAATATTAAGGATACAAATAATGGGCTAGAATGATGGCTCAGCGCTATTGTGCTTGCCTGGCATGTGTGAGGACCTGAGTTCGAACTCAAGCACCACATAAAAAACTTAAGTGTAGGAGCAACAAAACGAGGTGTAAAACTAAATGAAATTGATTTTCTCTTTTTCTTCCTCTCCCTTTTTCTTAAAAAAAGAATATGAATAACAATAAGTGCTGGCAAGGTTTCAGGGAGAAAGGAATACTTGTACGTTGTTGGGACTGCAGACTAGTGTAACCACTCTGGAAAACAGTATGGAGATTCCTCAGAAAACTAGGCATGAAACCACCATATGACCCTAGCTATCCCACTCCTGGGTGTTTTTCCAAAAAATTAGCATAGTACAGCAACACAGCCACATAATGTTTACATCAGCACAACTCACAATAGCTAAATTAGGGAATCAACCCAGAGGCCCATCATTAGATGAAAGGATTAGGAAACTGTGCTATACATATACTATGGAGTTCTTTCAGCTATTAAAAAAATATGAAGATAATGCATTTGATGGTAAATGGATGGAAATGGAAAATATTATACTAAGTGAAATTAGCCAAACTCAAACTCAGAGGTTGAATATTTTCTCTCATATGTAGATGCCAGAGTAAAATAAAGGAAAGGAAAGACTGCATAAAGAACCATTCAAATACAAGTTAATAGAAGCACAGGAAGTCTAGTAAGAGTAGAAGAAAGAGAAGGGGAGAGGGGAGGAAGGATGGGCGGGAAAGGGGAAAGGAAAAGGGAGAATGAAAAGTATATTATGCACCTTTAAGATAATAAATAGTTCCCATGCAATCAATAAAAACAGGGAAAAAAATCAGAGGGAGCTCAGTAGAAGAAAGGGACCAGGGAGTGGGAGGAGGTGAGGGAGGGAAGTACTGAGAAGGGATATTGGTCAAATTGTTATACTGTGTGCATGTATGAATATGCACTAACAAATCCCATCATGAGGTGCAACTCTAATGCACAATAAAAAATGGGGATAAAAAGTCATTGACTGCGATAGGTGGGTGATGGAAGTAGCCCTAGCCAATAATGCCACAGTCTCCTACCTTTCTTATGTGACAATCTAGTAGCTTTTCAAGAATAAATGCTTCTTAATTTGTTGTTTGCATTTGGTCAGTTTCCAGTTCTATCAAATGGTTGGTTTTTGACAATTTTGTCTAGTTTTATATTTTTTTTCTTTCTGCAGAAAGAAATTGCCTACCTTTTCATATGGCTGTAACTGGAAGGCCCTTTTCTCATTCTTTTGGAACGCTTTATTGATTAAGATTTTAAAACAAAAACTCTACTTTTGTTTAATGTTTAATACAGGTCTCTTCCAAGATCAAGTCTGTTGTGCTCCTTTGTTTTACTAGCTAAGGGTGCAGAAAAACCATCTTTGCGAATGCGTCTCTTAAAAAAAGGGGGGGCAATTAAGTTAAAATCTTCCTGTCAGTATGTTGTTTTCTTTTGATATAACAATATTACAGACTGGATAATTTATAAACAATAGAAGTTTATTTGACTCACGGTTCTAGAGGCTGGGAAGGCCAATATCAAAGATATCTGGTGAGGGCCTTAGTGCTATATCATCCCATGGTGGAAGACAGAAGGAAAAGCAAAAAAGCATGCAAAAGAGAAAGCAAAGTATCCGACTTGCTTTATAGCAGCCTGTTCTTGAGTCCTGGATCCATTAGCATGACAGAGGGTTGTTAGACCTTTAACGCCCCCGCTTGCCCTTCCACTTTTCTGCCAAAGCTATGAAGTTCTATCAGCCTCTCTCCAAACATGACTGCTTGATCTTTGGCTTCCCAACCTTTGGAACTGTGAGCCAAAATAACCTTTGTAAATTTCTGAATCTCAGGTATTCTATTATAGCAATGGAAAATGGACCAACCCAGCGTCCCATACAATTCACAGGGGCCTATCCCATTAGATAAGAGGGTCTTTCACAGAACCTCTAACTGACTTTTGCTGACAAGGTTGTTTGTCACCATGAGTCACAATGGTAATCTTTTTAGATGTACTCTGATTTCTTTCTTTCTTTCTTTCTTTTTTTTTTTTTTTTTTGCCATACAGATAGACTGAAATTTTTCCAAATCTTCAAGTTTTGGTTCCTTTTTTAAAATTAAAAATTCCCTTTTCAGTTTATCTTTCTCCTCTTACATATTACTATAAGCAGCAAGGAGAAACCAGGCCATAACTTCAACACTTAGCTTAGATATTTCATCTGATAAATATCCAGGTTTGTTACTTATGAGTTCTACTTTCCACAAAACACTAGAGTACAATTCAACCAAATCTTTGATACTTTAAATAAGGCTCACTTTTTGTCCAGTCTCCAATAATAGATTCCTCATTGCTATCCAGATATCAGCAGAAGTACCTATAACATTCATATTTCTGCCAACATTCTGTCCACAATTATCTTAGTCCATTCTGTGCCACTGTAACAGAATACCTGAGGCTAGACATTAGAAATTACCTAATGAACAGAAGTTTATTGGCTCCCAGTTTTGAAGGCTGGAAAGTTCAATATCAAAGTGTTGGCATTTGGCAAAGGCTTTATTGGTATATTGTCCTATGGCAGAAGAGTGGAATGACAGAGAGAGGTAGGGAGGGGGGAGAAAAAGAGGAGGGAGCAAGTGCACATGCAAGAGGACATTGAAGTCATCCTTTTATGAGGAATCCTCTCCCTTGATAATGAACCTGTTCTTGTATTAATCTATTCATGAGGGCAAAGTACCCTTATTGACATATAATTCATATACCATAAAATTGTACCTTTTAAAGTGTACAATTCAATGTTTTTATTTTAGTGTATTCACAGTTGTGCAATCATTTCCATTATCTAATCTTAAATAGTTCTTTTTTTTTTTTTTTTTAAAGAGAGAGGGACAGTGAGAGGGAGTGAGAGAAGAATCAATTTTATTTAGTTTTCCATCTGGCCTTTGTTGCTCAGACACTTTGCTGTGTACATGGTGCTGGGGTATGAAACTGCATCCTGCTCTAGTCCCTAATCTTAAATATTTCAACAATACAATTTAAAACACTTTTTGCCAAGAAATCTCATACACGTTAGCAATAATTTCTCCATTCCCTTCCAACCCTCCAGCCTTTGAAAGTCACTAATATATTTACCATCTTTGTGGATTTGCCCATTCTAGAGATCTCATATAAATGCAATCATATGGAATCATACAATATATAGTGTCTTTTACTTAGGATAATGCTTACATGGTTCATCCATATTATAGTATGCATCAAGGATTCATTAACAAATAATATTCCTTTGTACTATATTTTTATAGTTTCATCAGTTGATCAACATTTGGGTTGTTATGAATAATGATGTATGAACATCTATGCGCATATTTCTGTGTATACATGTGTTTTCATTTCTCTTGAGTATCTAACTAGTTCTGTTGGAAAAAGGGTAACTCAGTGTTTAATATTTTGCAGAATGGCCAGAATTTTCCAAAGTGGAAAATCCCATCAGCAGTGTTTCATGTTTCCAGTTTCTCTGCATTCTTATCAACACTTATTCTTTTTTATAATCTTAGCCATCCTAGAGGATATGAAATGATATCTCACTGTTTTGTTTCCCTAATGATTAGTGATGTTGATCCTTTTTTGTACTGTGCTTATAGAGTTTTTCCATATCTTCTTTGAAGAAATACCTATGTAAATACATTGCCCCACTTTTAATTGGGGTATTTGTCTTCTTATTGAGTTGTAATAGTTCTCTAGTATTATACCAAACTTATTAAATAAATTATTTGCAAAATATTTTCTTTCATTACATGAATTGTCTGTTTATTTTCTTGATGGTTTCCCTGAAGCATAGAAATGTTTAATTTTTTTTAAAAAGAGAGAAGGACAGTGAGAGAGAAAGAATCAATTTTTATTTAGTTTTTCAGGTGACTTTCGTTGCTCTAATACTTCAGTGTATACGTGGTGCTGGGGTTTGAACTCGTGTCCTCACACGTGCCAGGCAAGTGCAGAACTGCTGAGCCACCGCTCCAGCCCTAAATGTTTAATTTTGATGAAACCCAATTGATCTATTTTTCTTTTGTTTGTGCATTTGATGTCATATCCAAGAAACCATAACTTAATCAAAGGTCATGAAAATTCACTCCCATGTTTTCTTCTAAAAGTCTTATAGTTTTAGCTCACTTATATTTATGTGAGTGATCCACTTTGAATAAACTTCTATATATGATATGAGGTAGGGATCATTATTTCACTTGTGAATATCAAGTGTTCCAGCCATTTATTGAAGTCTGTTCTTTCATCTCCCACCCTCCATCCCCCAGTGAACTGTCTTGATACCTTGTCTACCCTTCTACTCTTGAAAGTAGATTTAATGAATCTTCAAAGGAGGAGCTTGCCTTTAACCTGCTTAACCCGTGATTAATAAACTATTATGACACATACAATGAATACTTTACTAGAGTCTAAGAGTGTTAATGAAAATAGAGGGAGGGTTCCTATTCAGCTGGGGGAAATAGAACAAAGATTATAGAGGAAAGAGTCATGAAAGCTTCCTTGAAAAACAAGCAAGGTAATGTGGGTGGAGTGCCAGGAAGAGCAAATAACACATGCAAAGGCTGAGAGAGAATTGCAGCCCATAGTTTGTATGATAGAATTGGGGTAGATAATATTACCTGTTCTCTTACCGTGGCACTTTCACCTTCCTTATTGAGAAAAACTGGGTATCGTCTTCCATGTGCCTACCCATATATTATGCCTTGCAATCGTGTTGGATTAGGACTGACCAAAAGAGTATATTTAAAAGTCAAATCTATCAGATGTTATGGTTCTAGGTGCCCAAGATTCTCTGGAAAAAGATATCAACTAACTCATACATGGGCCCAGAGAAGACTGAGTAAAGAGTTGTCAAGTGTTGTATTAATATGGGTACATTCTATTTCCTAGATTGTCCTAAAGGAAACTGGATTCCTAAACTTTCTTTAGGGAAAATTAAGTCACATAATAGGAAGAATATTAACTGTGTAGTGTCACAGTTTTGTCTGCTGGTAAATCTTGGCCAGGTTCCTTAACCTCTCTGAATATCATACTCCCTTTTGTAAAACAGGGACATTAATATCTGCCTTCAGGGTATCTTGTGAGGGTTAACAAAATATCTAACAGATCAGAATAAGTGTTTTATAAGTGGGATTTTCCTAAATCTGCTTCTCTATACCTAGTCCTGATGTTCATGGGGGAGAAACCTGGATTTCTCTCAGAGAAGTATACTTCTTTAAGGTGGACTGCTGTCCTTTGATTTTGAGTCACTGATCCCAAAAGGGAAAAAAATTACTGTTTGACAGCACTTAATCCTGGAGATGGCAGTGGCTGAGTGTATCTTTTTAATAGGGATAGGATACATGTTTGGTTAGTAGGAAAGCATGTTACCTGGTGAACATAGCATATTATTTTGCTACAGAACATGGTTTTTATACTTTCCAAGTCTGTCCTTTCCAGCAGGAACACTCAGATGACTTCTGAGTTTACTTTGGAATACAGCCAACCCTGCCTGACTCAGCTTTTTGTTACCTTGAAAATAGCAAGGTGAACACCTTTTCCTGTTCTATTAGCTTCTTAGTAACAGAATGCAGAGGAAGTCTAAGTATAGTGTTAAGTCTTCTCTTCCTCACAGGATGATGTGTCTGTGAGCATGCTCCTGAACTGTAGCCAAGGCATAGCCCTGCTCTACAACACCTTAAATAGGTCTTTAAAACTTGACAACTGCTACTGTCATTTCTATTTCCTCTATAGGTGGTTCTTAGGAACAACACAGTCAGGAGTAAGACCAGAATAATAGGTTGAACCTTATTTGGGCATGACTTCACTATGACATGACTCAAAACTACCATGAACAAGAGCTGTTACCTAGGTACAGGAATGGTCTCAACCCTGTTCTTTTTCTCTTTCTCCTTCATCAAATACCTGATTGTACTGGGTGCCAAGGAAATAATAAAATGAATAAGAAGTGATCCCTACCCTCAAGAAGTTTATAATCTAGCCAGGCATGGTGGCACACACCTGTAATCCCAGTGACTCAGGAGGGTGAGACAGAAGGATTGCAAGTTCAAGGCTAGCCTCAGCATATTAGTAAGGCCCTAAGCAACTTCAAGAGACTCTGTTTCAAAATGAAAAATAAAAAGAGGGCTGGAGTGCTTGCCTGGCATGTATAAGGACCCGGATTCAAACCTCAGCATCACATACACAACTAAGTGCTGGAGAAACAAAGGCCAGATGAAAAAATAAATAAAATTGATTTTCTCTTTCTCTCTCTCCCCCCTTCTGTTTAAAAAATAATATAAAATAAATTAAAAGGGCTGGGGATATTCCTCAGTGATAAAGCACCCCTGGGTTCAATTTCCAGTACTGAAAAAAAAGTTTATAATCTATTAGAGAACTATATAATTGTCAAAGATTGAATTCATGAGATATACTGGTAGCAGTTTTGGGGCACATAGAATGGATAACTCTCATAGGACAATCTAAGAAGGCCTCATAGTAGGGGTGACATTTGATCTGGTCCATTCTTCCTTGCCTCTTTCATGAAAATTAGGCAGACTTACTGGAGTCCTAAATTATGGACCGAAGAACAAAGCTGGGCTAAATTCCACTGTTTGTTAAGATCTAAAGAGAACACTGGCTTCTGGTCATAAGACTGGGTTTCTATCCCAAGTTCTATTGTGAACTCTTTGACACTGAGTTAAGCACAAGGTCTCAGGGTCATGATTTTATTTTTTATAAAATGGGTAATTTGGAAGAAGAAATTTTTATGGCCTTTCCTAGTTCTAAAATTCCATGTGTCTTTGTCCTCATTAAGATATCATAAAAATGAAATGTAGCAAGTTCAGCTGTGGTGAAGGGAGAGTGGACTCAGATTTTGAATATTACCTACCAAGATGGGTTACAGTTGCCATGTCAGTGTATGCTAGAGTGAAAAAGGGTTTCTCTAGGACAAAAGTAATCAGAAAAAAAAAGTTACCTATTTTTCATTAATTCTATCTCCCACTTGGCTAAGCCAAAGAATACATTTTGTTTAGAATTCTTTTTCTGGAGACTCAAGAGCAATAATAATTGAAAGATCTCTCCAAAGTCATTGAGTCAAGCTTCTAAGATGCCAGGCCACTGAGAAATATGTCTGTAAGCCTGGGGTCCTCTGTAAGCCTGCCTTCCCCAACTCTTAGAAAAAGAATTCAAGCCTATGGATTCTTTTCTACATTCCTCTTTCCCTTTCTCCTTCCCTCCTTTTTGCTCTTTCTTCCGCTCCCTCCCTTCCTTCCTTTCACTTCTATTATCAGTGAACAAGGTGAGTGGTATCTTGGCCTTCTGCTTCACTCAACAGTCCTTCTTGTCTGTGCAAGATCTTACTTCCATTTCCTCTTCCTCTTGCAAGAACTCCTAGCTATAGATTAAGTACTGTCTGCACACTGATGCCTCTCATAACTGTATTTCTAGCCCTGACCTCATCCCTAAGTTTCATATCCAACAACCTGCATATAGACAGACACATACAAACACAGAGATATTTCTTAGACACTTCAAATCAACATGTCCAAAACCAAATCCACCATCTTCCTTCCCCACCAATTGGCTTCTCTTCCCATACCCTAAGCTCAGGATGGCTTAACCTACAGTTATATAAAGCCAGACGCCTGAGAGTCATCCTGGACCCTTTGTCTTCCCTTACCATTCCCCACAGTGTCCCAGTTCTCCCATACACTTAAAATTCTGCTTACTTTGTTTCCCCAAATATTCTGGTATTCTCTTTTTCCCTTCTATTCCTGCAACACTTCTCTCACTTAGGCTCTAATGCTTTCCCTGGACTATTCCAATGCCTCTGGTCTTGCTATCCATGAGTCCTTCCATCCTGTAGCCAGTCATCACCTACCATGTGAAGTTCACTGGAAATTCACTGCAATGTAAACTGTTCCGTTGTTTAACCACCCCACGAGGGCCCACACTCCTTTGCATTGCATATGTCCATGACCCTTCCCAACCTCAGCTCCTTTTTCTCCCCTCCATGAACCTTGCAGGGAGGGTGCCTTTGCTCAAGTCTTTCCCTCTCCCTTGTGTATCTTTTCATTTCTGTCGACCTGACACACCTTTATTCAGTTTCCAGCACTCAGGCTTTATTTCCTTTACAAGGTGCTCTATGAATCTCCAGACATGGCAAGTGCCCCACCTCTGTGCTACCTTTGTACCTTGTACATACCTTGATTTTTATCACTTATTTTTAAATTTTTTATTAAGGAGTTCAGTTATCATACAATCATAAATGCATATAAAGTAACAATATGATAGGCATATGTTCTTAAACCAGAATTACTCCATTGCCCACACCCCAGTCTCTTGATTCTTCTGTATTTCACCCCTACAAGTGATATAAATGCTTAGACTGTGAATTTTCCAGGATTAAAAGATTACATAAGTATTATTTGGATTCTTGGGGGGCGGAGAAGAGTATGCTACATTGTTGATTGTCTCCCTAGATCTCTCCCTATTCTCCTTCTCTCCCCCCACCGCCACATATCTATGGTTTCCCTAGATTATGTGTTGCTGCGCCTTTGCTGGGTCTAATACATGAGTTTGACTACCTTTCACACAAGCCTGGGTTTAGCTCTAGCTTCCTTTCACTCATTTCTGAAGGCTGGAGCTAAACTCAGACTTAAATGAGTGAAAACATCTGACCCATGTCTCTCTGGGTTTGGCTAACTTCACTCAGCATTATTTCTTCCATTGCCATTCATTTATCTTCAGAGGATGCAATATCGTTTTTTCTAATTGCTGAGTAGAATTCCATTGCATATATATATATTTTCAGTTCATGGATCCATTTATCCAGTGAGGGGTATCTGGGTTGGTTCCATAGTTTACCTATTGGATTTTTATCACTTATTATGTGTAATGTTGTGGATATGGTTTGGGTGTGTCCCCCAAGGATTCATGTATAGGGAGGTTGGTCCTCAGTGTGCCTATCTTAAGAGGTGATGAGATCTTTCAGGGCTGGGGCCCAGTGGGAGGTTGTTATGGAGCCCTTTCCATACTCTGATTTCCTGTCCTGTCATTGTGATGCCATCCACCATGGAGTCCTGACTAGAGTAAGCTGATACTGGCACCATGCCCTTAACCTCCAGAATTTTAGGCTAAGTAGACCTCTTTTCTTTTTCTGGTGCTGGGGATTCAATCCAGGGCTTTGCACATGCTAGGTAAGTATTCTGCCAACTGAGCTATATCCCCAACCCTTGGACCTCTTTTCTTTATAAGGTTTCCAGTTTCAGCTATTTTGTTATAGTAAAGGAAGATAGATAAATATACTATGTCATATTAAAATTACATATATCTTGCCCATTAGACCCTAGGATCCCTATGAATAGAATCCTTATTTACTTCATTATGAACTTCTCATGACCTAGCATAAGCTTGACAAATAAAATAGTTCTTGAACTGAACCAAACTGATGGAACTTAGCTTGAAGGACAGTGGGGGCGAGAGGAAAAAAAAAAGAGAAACAATTTTTATTTAATTTTTCATGTGGCTTTTGTTGCTCTGAGACTTTGTTGTGTATGTGGTGCTGGGGTTTGAACTCGCATTCTCATGCATGCCAGGCAAGTGCTAGAACTGCTGAGGCTCCACTCCAGCCCTTTAATTGTGAATCTTGAGTACACTATCTCTTGAATCTAGTTACTGGTAAGGTTGCAGGTGCCATCACTTTCTCACATAATTTGTAGAGCTAGATGAATCCTTTGATAATTTAGTACTATTTCCCCATAGATTCATGAATGGGTTAGCCCTTCTCTCCCCAACTTAGCAAGACTCTATTTCAAAGAATTGCAGGGGGTGGGGCAGGCACTTTGGCTTATGTCAGGCCTCCAAGCTCACAGGTTCAATTACTAGTAGTAATGACTGAGAAGCACTAATACGCAGACTCCTGTAAAATAAAGACCCCTGGTGAGACCAAAGCAGAAATGGTCTCAGGAATATCCAGATGAGACAGACTTTTATCCTGAGTGAAGTCTGAAACGGTGTTTCCATGATTGGCAGGGTAGGTATTTGAAATTAGGACAATACTGTGCTTTGTATGACATATACAAGTTGACAGATAATGGTAGGAGGAGGGGGCAGAAAAACAATTGTATCACAGATCAAAGAGAAGGTCTGAATCAAAGAAAGTTGAAGGAAGTACCGTAATTAAGACATATAAGCTGAGGAAGGAAAAGAATCCAATAGAACTGTGTTCAGTGAGGAACCATGTTTGATCAGAACCTATGAAATAATTACAAATTTAGTAAGGTAGTAATAGAGAATTTCCATCCATGGAAATTCTACTTAGAGTCCTACTAACTGGAGATCTTCCAAGTCTATATTATTATTATTATTATTATTATTATTATTATTGTTATTACTACTACTACTACTACTACCAGGGATTGAACCCAGGGGTGCTTAACACTGAGCCATATCCCCAGCCCATTTTTATATTTTATTTTGAGATAGGATCTTAGCGACTTGGTAAGTTGCTGAGACTGGCTTTGAACTTGTGATCTTCCCGCTTCAGCCTCTCAAGCCACTGGAATTACAGGCATGCACCACCATGCCTGGTGCCAAGTCTACTTTCTTATTATATACCATCAAATTTGAGAATAAGGAAACAAGTGATGGGAGGTGAAATAAAAAAGATGTAAGAGAAGCAGAAGAAACAGCAGGGGATATGTTGGAAGGGCTGATTTAAAATGGATAATGAGGTCAATTTAATTCAACCAGCATTTGTAAGTACCTATTATGCATAAGGCATTATTCTAGGTGGTGGAGGAACAGAAATAACAAGAATTGGGGCTGGGATTTCCAGGAGTTTGCAGTCCTCTTTGAAGGTGCCTAAGAAGGAAAATTCCACAGTAAAAAATCCAGTAACTGGTGGCATGCTTTCCGATTAAAAGGTCTTTGAAAGTTAAACCAGGAATCATTCCTGTAATACATATTATCTGGTCTCCTCACATGCTCTAAAACTTTCCCAGAAAAAACAGTGAAGCATCTGCCCTATAATTTGATGATCATGTTTTGGAGTGCACAGAGGAAGTGGTATAGATTTGGAGAGTTATCTTCAAAGGCAGAAATTCTCTCCCAAATTCTATAAACAAAGCATTCCCTAGACATATAATGAAAATATTTTCCCCAATATAATCACCTAAAGAAAAACACTGTGATAATTATACATTTCCATCTGAACTGAATTTTCTTCTAAACAACTGGGCATGATGGAGAACATTCCCGAAGGCCCTAATTTATTCAGGATTAATAAGTATGTCATTGTAAGTGGGTAATGAATATCTTGCAAATGGTTATTGCAAAATAATTAGTTGTGCATGTGTTCAAACAGCTTTCATTGCCCTAAAATCTTGGGGCTTTTTCTTTCTTTCTTTTTTTTAAAGAGAGTAGGGCAGCGAGAGAGAGCGAGAGAGAGAGAATCAATTTTTATTGAGTTTTTCACATGGCTTTCATTGTTCTGACATTTAGTTGTGTATGTGGGTGCTGGGGTTTGAACCCGTGTACTTGCATGTGCCAGGCAAGTGCTGTAACCGCTGAGCCACAACCCCAACCCCTTATTTGTAGTTTTTAATAGAAAAGAAAATACAGAAGATAGGTGTGCTGTGCATGGTTCTAATCCCAGCAACTCAGGAGGCTGAGGCAGGGGCATCACAAGGTCACAACCAACCTCATCAACTTAGGGAGATCCTAACTAAAGAAAAGAAAAGAAAAGGGTTGGGGATGTAGTTTGGTGGCAAGGCAACTCTGGGTTCAATCCCCAGTACAAAAACTGAAAACAAAGAAACAAACAAAAACCACAGAAACACATCATTAACTTTAAGGTGGAAGCAAAAAGAACAAAACTCTAGTTTTGAGCCCTGGACTACCATTTATTTACCTGCCGTAGTTTGGGTCTGGAAGCACCCTAAAGGCCCATGTGCTTAAATAAAGAGTTGGTCCTCAGCTTGGTGCTATTGAAAGCTGGTGGAACTTTTTTTTTTCAATTTTTTTAAATTTTTGAACAACCATACAAGTTTTTAACAAAATAATATAAAATGTGTATAGATTCTGGATATTACAATTACCTCCAGGAGTGCCCCCCCAATTACCCACCCTTATCCCTCCCTTCCCCTTCCCACAATAGCTGGTGGAACTTTTAAGAGGTGGGGTCTAGTGGGTGTGTCCTTAAGGAGGACTGTGGGACCCCAGTCCCTGTCATATCTCAGCTATGAAGAGAATAGTTTTTGCTGCCACAGGCTCAAGTCAATTAATCATATAAAGAAATTGTGAGCCAAAATAAACGTTTTCTAAGTTGATTCTCTCAGGTATTTGTATAGTAAGCTAACATTCAACTTGCAACAACATCTTCTACTATTAAGTAGATTACACAATAAATAAATCTAATTTAATAATGGTCTTTTCTCAAACAAGAATAAATTGCTAGAGATGGTGTTTTCTTTTTGTTTTTTAAGAGAGAGAGAGTGAGAGAGGGAGAATGAGATCAATTTTATTTAGATTTTCATCTGGTTTGTGTTTTTCCGACAGTTGTATGTGGTGTTGGGGTTTTAACCCAGATCCTCATGCATGCCAGGCAAGTGCTCTACCATCTCTGGGACTCCAGTCCCAGAGATGTGGTTTTCTACTGAGAAACTGATTACATTACAGAGCTGCTAGAGACATTTAACGATAAACCATCAAAAAACCCTGCTCTGGCTGGGCTCAGTGGCGCATACCAGTAATCCCAAAGGCTTGGGAGGCTGAGGCAGGAGGATCATAAGTGCAAAACTGAGAAGCCCTAACTAACTTAGTGAGACCCTGTCTCAAAATATAAATGGGTTCGGTGGTTAAGTGTCCCTAGGTTCAATCTCTGATACTCCTCCAAAACAAAAACAAAAATAAAGCAACCCCCCCAAAATCCCTACACTGCCTAATTACCCTACATGAAACTTGCCAATTTATAAGCCAAGTTCATAGAATATACACACCATTCTTGACCATGAACATTCAAATGAAGCTTGCAATGTGAAATGAAGAACCAAAAATTAAAGCATCACTTTAAAAGTAAACTCAGGCATTGTAGGTAACTGAAGAAGTCTCTTAAGATGTTGAAAAAAAAAGAGTTAAATTCTCAGAGAAATAAGAGATGACACTACCTTCATGAAATAAGAACAGGATGCTATAAAAAGAGAAAATTTAGGATTGAGTAGTCTCTGCCACCAATAAAAGCTCTTGGGAATTAAAAATATGGTAGAAATGTAAAAGTTTAATAGAAAGACTGGATGTTATATTAGAAGTAAAATATGATACATTTTAAAAATAGAAGATAAAAAATTAGCAGATGAATCCAAGAGATCCAATACCTAAGTAATATAAGTTTCAGAAAGAGATAACAGAAGAAATTATATAACAGGAAAAGACCATCCAGGACTGATGAATATAATTTTTAGATAGAAAATGCCTATAAAGTATCTAGAACAAGGGGGAAAAAAGCCATAACACCAAATAACATCATGAAATATCAGAATGTGAAAGATAAAGAAAAAGTTATAAATTTTCAGAGATTAAAACAAAGTACAAAGAGATCTAGAATTAGAATGGCATCTATTTCTCAACATCACCATAAAAAGTAGAATAAAATAGAGCAATGCATTCAAAATTCAGAACGAGAATTATTTCCAATTAATATCCCAAACCATTAATCCATCATGAAGGAAGAAAAGTGACATCTTAAATGTGTAAGGTCTAAAAAAGTAGCTGGGTCTTTGGGAGACCAAGACTTATATACTTATATCATTTGGGGAGCCCACTTTACAAACAAAAGAAAGAAAGAAAGAAAGAAAGAGAAAGAAAGAAATACAATTACAAATACAAAATTAGGTAAGAAAGTGAATATTTATTCATAATGAAAAAAAGAAGTCACAACAAACTAGGGCCATTGAGATTCAGGGATCTTTCTTTTAAGATCTCTTCAGAAAATTTACCCAAAATGCTTCTTTAAGGCAGCCTGGTTTTTCTGCTTCACTGGATAACTAGAAGCAATTTACAGTTGTAGGGTTCCATGAGTTTCCTCAGTTCCAGAGTAAATCTGCCTCTATCTCCATGTGCCCTTTAACAGGAAATTATGCTCCAGAAAAACCAAGGAATAAGAGGGTATGGTATCCAAGAAATGGGAATTCAGCACAATTCCTAGGGTGCCAGGGAGGGGAAGCCCCAGCATAACTAGGGGAACAAGAATAACCAGTCCTTGAGAAAGGAGGCCTGACCAGGGATGTTTTCAAGAAAAAAGTAAAATAAAATCAGACTGCTTGATGTTGAGAGGAATTTTGTCAAAGTTTAAGCCATAATTGGAGATGAGTATTCAAAAGAGTAAGTTCCTGAAGAAAATGTAGCAATTACTAACTCCAGGAGAAACAAAAAGATTGGTGAAGACAGGGTAAAGATGAGACAATATCACACACTTTCAATGGAAAAATATTTACAGTGATTATAACGTAAACACTAATCACTGACGTATTAAAACTTTAGGAGATATATACATATTTTTCCCCCTGTACTGGATATTGAACTCTCTACCATTAAGCTACATCCCCAGCCCCATTCCCTACCCATTTTTTTAAAAAAAATTTTGAGACAAGGTCTTGCTAAGTTGTTGAGGCTGGCCTGGAACTTACGATCCTCCTGCCTCAGTCTCCTGGGTCACTGGATTTACAGGCATGTACCACCCAGTCCCCATGGGATATAATTACATTGGGAACTTATGAGAAAGGGAAGAGATTGTGAGATTGAACAATGGGCTGTGAAAGAGCTAAATCCTCATCCTTCAAGGTGGGATATCAACAGATGCTATCCAGAACTAGAAAGAAGGAAAAGAAATGGCCAGTATTATAATGTTATTTAGGAACATGGTGGTAAATATCAGAAAAACATAGCTAAAAGCCTTGCCAGGAGAGACAATTGAGTATAAAATCAGGAAAAAATCTAGAACTTCTGAAACTGTATACTGATTTTTTCAAAAATTTTTATTGAGTTGAGTTATTGTACAATCACAAATGTATATAAAGTAACAATAAGATATGCATTTGTTCTTAAACTAGAATTACCCCCACAACTCCCACACCCTGGTCTCTTGATTCTTCTATATTTCTGTACAATGATTTTTGTTGACCCATTTAGGAAATTTAAAAAATAAAGCAGTAATTTCTAGGGGACTGAGAAAGAAAGCTGTTGGGGGGAAAAAGCCACCTCTGCTAAACTTCCCCAAATTTAATGTCTCTTAAAATGTGGATCTGGGGGCTGGAGCGGTGGCTCAGCATTTATGGTGCTTGCCTGCTATGCACAAGGACACGAGTTCAAACCCCAGCACCAGGTACACAATGAAGTGTTGGAGCAACGAAAGTCACATGAAAAACTGAATAAAACGGATTCTCTCTCTCTCTCTCTCTCTCTCTTAAAAAAAATATGGTTCTGCTACCACCTGCATTCACAGTACCTGGAGTTACCAGTCCACAATTCAGATTTATAGACACACCAGAACTAAATATAATCTTCCCTCAGTATCCATGAGCTATAAGTTCCAGGACCCCAGAGTCTGCAATGCACAAGACCTTTTATAAAATGATGTAGTATTTGAATCTAACCTATACACACCTTCCTGTATATTCAGAGGACTAAACAAACCTAATATGATATAAATGTTATGTAAATAATTGTTATACTGTTTTGTTCAGGGAAAAATGACAAGGAAAAAAGCCTGTACATGTTCAACACATAAAACTGTGTGTGTGTGTGTGTGTTACTGGGGATTGAACCCAGGGGTCCCTTACTACTGGGTTACATCCCCAGCCCTTTTCATGTTTCATTTTGAGACAGGATCTTGCTAAGTTACTGAAGCTGGCCTCTAACTTGGAAGTCTTCCTTTCTCAGCCTGGGCAGTGACCAGAATTACAGGTGTGTGCCACCCCACCCTGCTGTATATTCAAAGTACTTTCCCCTCTTTGTTTCTTTTATTTTGTCTATCTAGATAGGATTAAAATTTTTAAGTATGTTTTGTAAATTATATAAAATACAAATTTTACACTTATAAAATTTGCATATACTAGTGGTACATTTTCAGCTTTTTTTTTTTAACCAAATATATGGGTTTTCGTTTCAACAGATGGATATAGAAGTTAAATAACATGATTTGAAGTAAGGGGGGAAATGGATTTCATTAAAACAACTGTGAAACAGAGGAAAGACTAATGGCAAAAGGTATTTTTGTTATTTTCCACTATTTCACCACATTTTAGGCCCCGATGGGAGCTGAGACATTTTCAAAGCTCTTGAAGCTTCGCTTCTCAGATGCCACCACAGAAGGAGCAGGAGTGGTCCAAGCGAGTATTCCCTGCTTCCCTTGCTGATCTTGGGAAAGAAAAACAAACAAACAAAAAAAACTAGAAATGCTTTGGTTGATGCAGTGTTTTCTTACACTGTTTAAAAACACATGCTTCACAGTACTTTTGATCTGTGGTTGGTTTTATCTGTGAATGGGGAACCCCCAGATACGGAGGTCTGACTAATCAGCATTTCTTGGGGTAGACCTCAGAATCTACAATTTTAAAAAGTTTCCCTAGACTCACTGCATTAATCTATTGCTTTTCTGTAAAACAAACAAAAGCCAATCAACCCATTTAGAAACAAGGAGTCTCTGACTATAAAGCCTACTAAGGCTGACACTGCTAATTGTTTGCGCAATATCTATCCATTTTCCCCTTTCCTTATTGACAGAATTCCAATTTTGTTGTACCAACGACATGTCCAAGTTAAACACTAGATTTTCTCAGGTTCCCTTCCAGTTGAAGTGGCTATGTGACATAGTTCTGGCCCATGAAATATAAGAATTCTACTGGGTGGAACTTCCAGGAAAGATATTGTTATTAATTATAAAAAGGAACAACTTGGCTGGCACATTGCCTTCTGTCCTTCTTTCTGCTGAAATTCAGGAGGAATAAGCACCTCAGGGAGCCAAGCAAGAACGCTATATACTAAGAACAGTGGTTTGGGAAGACAGAAGGAGCCTGTCCTGGAGGGAGATTCTGGAACACCTCCCTTCTTACCTCCAGATCTTTAGTCAGAGAAACATAAACTCCTGTTTGTTTAAGCCACTGTAGAAAGGTTTTTCTGTTACTTGTAACTGAATGAAATTCTAGTGCCATCTCATACTCCTTCAAATGCTTATTTCACTTATATTTAGCATGTTTTATTGAGTGCCTACTAGTGGGCACTGTACTTAGAATCACACAGGAGGCCCGATACATAAGGCTTTTCCCTCCACAGAACATAGTACACTTGGAAGGATCTGTAGGTATGAACCATCCCTGATTTATAATGGGTTGACTTAGAATTTTCTGACTTTATGATGGAGCAAAAGTCACAGGCATTCGGTAGGAACTGTACTTCAGGTTTTGAATTTTAATCTGTCTCTGGAGTGGCCATATGCAGTATGATCTTTTCTTTTGATACTGGACAGTGGCAGCAAATCACAGCTCTGTCAGCCACACAGTCACAAGGGGGAAACAACCCAGGCTCTACATTCTTCTGTGTTGGTAAACTAAGATGTTTGGAGGTCAGGTATAGTAAATGCATATTTAAAAAAGAGAGAGAGGGGGAGGGAGAATGAGAGAGGGGGGAGAGAGAGGAGAGAGAGAATATCAATTTTATTTACTTTTTCATCTGGTTTTTGTTTTTCCAAAATTCAGTTGTGTATGTGGTGCTGGGGTTCGAACCTGGATCCTCGCCCATGCCAGGCAAGTGTGATACTGCTGAGCAACTGCTCCAGCCTGTAAATGCATTTTTGACATGATATTTTTCAATTTATAATGTGTTTATTAGGATGTAACTCCATCATAAGTCTAGGAACATCTATATTTTTGAGTCTGGGATTCAGGAAGACTATGGCTTGTTGTAACCAAACGCAAATCAATAGAGTGAATCAAGATAGGTAAGTTGATTTATATTTTCAAAGAACCACATGCCAGAAAGAGCAATACTATGAACACTGGGAGTCCTAGAATTTATCTGTAAATTTTTACTGGAGTAGATTTTGGGGAAACAACATGGAATATTTACCTAATTTTCCCTGAACCTAGTTTTTTGTTTTGTTTTGTTTTTTAGATTGAACTTAATAGTCTTTAAGGCTATACGTAGCTCTAAGATATTTTTGTGATTACATTGAACAAAGACAGACATAAAATGTACCAAAATATCTCTAAATATAGGTTCTAAGAGTTCAAGTCAGAGAATACATTAAATAAATGTTCAGGAGAACAAATCACAATATCCCAACACAAAACTAAACAAATAAACATTGGCAACAAAAACACCTTAGTGGAGCTATGGAATTTCAGAAGAAATTCTGGTTGGAGTCCTGGCTCATCTGTTTCATAACTGGAAAACCCTGGGCCTCCTACACAATGCCTCTGTTTCAGTTTCCTCATTTATGAAATAGACACTACTCTATTTCACAGGGCTGCTTACGGAAAGCACTTCACACTCTGAAAGTCCCATGATAATGATGTATCAGAAAGATATTGATAATGGCTTATAATATCTAAATCTTGGCGAGGGGAAGACTGTGCCGTGCCTTGATATCTTCAGTGCAATTCTGCATCACATATAGGTGACTGATCTTTTGATTTTCTTCCTAGACCCCCAAAACATGCCTTGACAAAAACAGCTAAAATTCAAATGATCTCTTTTTGTTTGTTTCTTGCTGTAGTAAAGTTTTAGGGAAGAATGCTGAGGGGGGAGGGATTAGGAAGGATATCAAGGAGACTGGAGGGAGGGAGTATGGGGGAATCAACTCAGAAGGAAATCTCCGACCTCCAGGAGAAGCCCTTTTAACACAGGGGTTCAATTGGGGGAAACATAGAACCATGGGAAACCCAAGGGGGGAAACCATGGAATGGCATCAGCCTTGGCTAACTATGAATATACACTTGTTCTTGATTGTTTGATAATGATTCCCCCTTAACTGTAAGTTCATATTCAACTAAGAAAAAAAAAAAAGGATGGAAACAAAGAGTTCAAGTATAAAAGCAGGGATGTAGTTGAATGATAGAGCCTGGCAGGCTGAAGCCGTGGGTTTGATCTCCTGCATTACAAAACAAAACAAAAGAGAGAGAAATTGGGGTTGGGAATGTAAATCTGTGGTAGAGTCAAAGTGGGGAGCTAGGTTGGATCCCTAGGAAAACATACACATACACACACACACACACACACACACACACACACAAATCAGATGAAGTGTGGGGATCACAGTACTTACCTGGGGTCTCTAATTGTTCATATTCAGTATGTCTAGTATTTGGAATAATCTAGTGTTTGCTCTATGACCTGTATGTAGAAACATATCCATATAAAGTGTGGGACTGGAGAGGTAGCCCAGTGGTAGAGCATTGCTTGGCATGTGCAAGGTCCCAGGTTCGATCCCCAGCACCACATACACAAATAAATAAAGGAAAAACCAGATGAAAAAAATTAATTCTCTAAGAAAAAAATAAAATATGCCTACCCATGCAACTGTTTGTTGATACTGCTAGTGACTTCACTTTTCAGAATTTTACAGTTAAAAACCTTTGAAATGGCAGGGACTTTGGCTATGGAAGTGGCTTTACATATGTTAAAACTGCCCTCATCCATTTTCAACAAGCAAATGCATTTGAGGAAGAGGCAGTCCTTTGATTATACCCAACACTGATAAATAAACCTGTATTTTGAACAATTAAATGTGTCTCAAAGTGCATTTAAGCCAGAGTTCCAACCAAGGACATATTGGGGCAGACCCTCAGATAGAATAAACTGGTGCCACATGTGAGATTTAATAGCTTCACTTTGGTCATCACAACCAACATACACCAGAAGGGTGGGGGTGGAACCAACAGAATATAAGGAAAGATGAATGGTTTGAGGATAAGTAAGTAGCTCTTCTGTTTCCATTTCCGCAGAAGAAGTGAAAGGAAATCAAAGCTCTTTAGAAAGAAGGAAATTGAATGCTTGGCTCCTATAACACTAGAACAAATAATGTGCAACCAGAGATAATGTCTCGCCCTCTTCTTATCTCAAGCACTACCTGCTCTGGTAAAAGGAAGGGGATATATTCAATAAAGCCTTAATATCAATTCCATATCATGTCTAGAAAGTGTAGGTACAGAGGGTGACCATATTGTTTATTGTGAAGAAATTCACCCACAAAGAGCCAAGTCTGAAGCAGCTCTGGGTCCCCATCTCACTATGGATTGTGAGTCACCACCTTGGTGCTCTGCATGCAGGTGCAAAACCTGATTTACTGAATGCAGAGCAAAACTGGTTTAAAAAAAAAAAAAAAAGAGTCTCCAGGGGGCTGGAGTGGTGGCTCAGCAGTTAGAGCACTTGCCTGGAGAGCGAGCACCCAGGTTCCAACCCCAGCACCACATACACCAAGTGTCAGAGAAACAAAAAACCAGGTGAAAAAATAAATAAAATAGATTCTCTCCCCCCTGTCTCTTCCTTCTCTCCCTCTCTCTCTCTCTCCCTCTCTCTCTCTCTCCCCCCTCCCCTCCCTCTCTCTCTCCAGCTCTTAAAAAAAGTCTCCACTTCTTATGAAAAATAAAGCATACTATTAAAATAAGTGTACAATTACTGGCAAAATGCTGTAGCCCTTTCAGGTTAGAAGGTTGTGACACTTAAGGAGTCAAATAGAGCCTAGAGCCCCAGGAGGGCAATATGGGAAGTGTTGGAGGGAGAGGAACACAATGGCAGCTACTGAAGAGAATGTGAAGGACACGACATTTTGGAGAGGGGCGTATGCTAAAATTTTAAATTTATTTCTATTACATAAAGCGCTAGATTTCGCTGATTGAAACCAAAATCTTTCTTTCGTTTAGACCATATCCCCACGGTCGTCCTTCTGGACCCAGAGAGGGTTCTCTTCCCAAACTTCTCCGCCCACGGTTAAACTCACCCTCTGCTCCAGACAACTTTTCTACCCCTTGCTTTATAATGGCTGGAAGGACTTTATCAATCGCCCCGCATCATCAGATATCAGACTTTCTGGCCTAAAGAAAGTATTTGGTTTATGTATTTATAGGTCGAAGCTAACAAGGAGTGGCAGTTAGGGTACAAGCGCCCACAGCTACGTGGGCTAATTAAAAATAGCTCCAGGTTCCTGGACCAGGTACGAGCCATCGCCGCGGGCAGGGTGCCCTCTGAGCGACCCTCTGGAACTGGATGGAGGTCAGGGACTTCACACCTTCCTCTCACCACGCAGCGTGGTCCACCTGAATCGTTGGGGACCCTGAATGGTATTCATTCCAGGGCGGCGACCCAGGCGCGCAGAGCGCGGGTGGGAGCCCTGGACGCTCCCCCGCCCCGGAGGGGCTCCCAGGTTGGCTTCGTCGACTCCAGGACCCGCCCGCGTCCTCCCGCCCCTTCCCTAGTTGGACTCTCCTCCCCATCCCAGCCCCGCTTCCCAGTCTGAGACCCCTCTACATATGAAGGCACTTCTTCCGAGTCTCCTTCCCAGCGGGCCCTTTCCCCCTCCGAGCTCCCTTTCCCATTTTGATCTCGGGTCGCACTCGGTACCCCCATCCCGGTCCAATCCCCTCTTCCGGTCGGAGCTTTCTGCCCGCAGCGGGAGTCTGACCTGAGCCGAGAGCCTCAAAGGTGTCCCCTGCCAGCGCCGCAAGCCAAGTGCAGCGGCAGGTGGCGGAGCAGGTGCAGCAGCTGGGTGCCAGCCGGCCGCCCCGCCCGTCACGACGCGGGACCTCCCCACCCTTGACCGCCCTTCCCGGCCACTGCCAGCGTGTAGGACCTCCAGTTGCCGGAACTGCGCTTCTCAGCAGCTCCTTCCTGGGAGATGTCCTCTCCTTGGTTCCTAGGTACTCCCTAAGGTGTGTGCTTCATCGGAAGCGGGTTTGTGGGTGGACTGTGTCTGATCCTGACCTCCTGTGATGCAAAACAATCACAAGTCTTGAAAGGCGGCTAGAACGCAGCAGAGAGATTGAAGCCAGTTTACCCAGCCAAGCAACCACTGCAAACACAATGAGGGAATAGCCAGTAGGGAACCAGAATCCAGTTTTTCTGGGTAAAACTTGGTGTCTAACTTTGAGTGTCACTTAGTTCGCTCAATCATTCATTCATGCAACAAATATGACAGACGACACAGTTCTGTGTGCTTGAAGGGGACACAGTCTCTGTCCTGGGAGGAGCGCACTTCCTACCGAGGGATTCACAAGGACATAAAGAATAAGTCTTTTGGGAATTTTCCCAAAAGACTTAGAATCAGCATATTATAGCGATGTGGCTTCATCAATGTTTATAGCAGCTCAATTTACTATAGCCAGACTATGGAACCAACCCAGATGCCCCTCACTTGACGAATGGATGCAAAAGCTTTGGTACATATATAC
>PVKS010028298.1:0-26605 GCA_004027875.1 Aplodontia rufa | reverse complement strand
AGAAAAGAAGATACAGATCCGAGGGGAAGCTAGGATAGCTGTGGCCTAATATAGGAAGGGTAAAAGGGTTATTGGCAAGATTTGGGTTCTTGCTAAAATTTAAGGGAAGAAGTGTTCCCTGAGAATTATACTCTTCAGGCATAAAATATTTCAGTTACTTTATGCACTGACTGGAGTCCTTCTTCTCTAGAATGATAACAGGGCTAGGACGGATGGGTAAAAGTGAGTCAGAGATATGCTAAATAGGAAAAGAGGGAAGAGAGAAAGAAACCTTAAAAGCAGGCTAGCAAACTAAGAAGAACTACTATTGTTAATTATCCCTCTAAGAGGAGAGAGAAAAAAGAAAAGAGACGGGATATAAAAGAAATAAAGAAGAAAAAAAAGGAAAAAGGGGAGGGGGAGGGTAGGTGTTAACTATTCTACAACATTAGCATTACAGAAAAGTAAAAAACCCTGCTAGAGTTTTTATATATTGGAGAACAAGTAAACTCCACCATATATCGCCTTGGTACACACCTTGAAAATTTGAAAATGAGGTCGAAATAAAGGCAAAAAAAAAAATAATAATAATAAAAAAATAAAAAATAAAAAAAAAATTGAGGAAAATTATACTTAATAGGCACACCCTGGAAGTATCAATAATATGATTGTCTCTGGTCCTTTCAGGGAGTGGATCTTCTATTTATGGCTGGATATGACCTGTTTCTACCCTTTTTGAAGATGTATTCAGGGGATCCGGAGGTCATAAGATATGTTATCAGAGCTCCATCTGCTGGTCGTTGTCGTACATGATCTCTGTGGTCCCTGGGGTCCCAGCTCCTCTGCCCTGTGAAAGAAGTGTCTATGGTGGGAGGACAGAGCCTTGAACTCCGTTACTCCTCAGTTATGAGAGGAGGATTCAGGCCCCTGACCCCACCTTCTGCTGAGACTGCCTGTGTTCAGCTGCAGGATCAGGGCACAGTTTTATGAGCCTCTTTTGCAGACCTGGGGGATGCGGGTCCAGGAGAGGGAGGGTGGTTTTAAAAATGGATGCTCCCCTTCCCTCACTGCTCGCACACCTTCTTCAGGGCTTCAGCCAGGCCTTCTGGTCCTGTTTCCACTTTTGATCTCTGCTGCTTCCAGCCGGAGTATTTAGAGCTTGCTTTGCAGTCCCAAAGAGGTCTTGCCCTGATCAGACGGGCTGGGTGTGTGGTAACTAGCAAGCGAATAAGGAACGGACGCTTGCTCGTCTCTCTCGCCCTTGCAGTTCCCGCACCGCCTCTTCTGCGCAAACGGCGCTGCTCTGTGCTTGTATGAAAGCTCTTTCCAGTCACTGATCCTGCCGCCAGACAGAGCGCAGGTCCGGGAGGTGTCCTCGCCAGAACGCTGACTTTAAAGCTGTGCGGGTTTTTCTTTGCAGAAGTGACTCAGGCTGGCGGGAATGTAGGCGGGAGACTACATTCTGGTTCAACATATGCAAATCAATAAATGTAATTCACCACTTAAACAGAATTAAAAATAAAAATCATATAGTTATCTCAATTGATGCAGAAAAAGCCTTTGATAAAATTCAACACCCTTTTAATGCTCAAAACTCTGGAGAAGATAGGGATCAGGGGAAGATACTTTAACTATGTAAGATCCATTTAGGACAGACCCACAGCCAATATTATGCTCAATGGAGAAAGACTGAAAGCATTTCCACTGAATTTAGAAACAAGACAGGTTGTCCATTTTCACCAGTCTTATTCAGTGTAGTCCTAGAAACCCTTGCCAGAGCTATCAGACAAGAAAAAGATACCAAAGAAATTCCAATAGGAAAAGAGGGAGTCAAGTTGTCTCTATTTGCTAATGACATGATCCTATACCTAGAAGACCCAATAAGCTCTACCAGAAAACTTCCATAGCTTATAAGCAATTTCAGCAAAGTGGGTGGCTATAAGATCAACACCAATAAATCATTAACTTTCCTACACTCCAATAGCAAGTCCACTGAAGAAGAAATGAAGAAATCTGTCCCATTCACCAATTCCTTCAAAAAAATAAAATAGTTGGACATAAATCTTACAAAGGATATTAAGGACCTCTACAAAGAAAACTATCAAACTTTAAAAAAAGAAATTGCAGAATATCTCAGTAAATGGAAAACAATTCCGTGTTCATGGTTAGGCAGAATCAATATAATCAAAATGGCCATTCTATCCAAAGCCCTATACAGATTTAATGCCATGACAATCAAGATACAATGTCATTCTTCATGGATGTAGAAAAAAACAATACATAAATTTGTATGGAATAACAGAAGACCCAAAATAGCCAAAACATTACTCAGCAAGAAGAAGGAAAGTGTTGGCATCCCAATTCCTGACCTAAAATAATACTATAGGGCTATAGTAGCAAATACAGCATGGTATTGGTATCAAAAAAGAATTGAAGATCAATGGAATAGAAAAGAGGATCCTGAGACAAACCCCCATACTGTTAACTATCTAATATTTGATAAAAGGGGCAAAAAGTATAGTTTGGAAGAATGCCTGTTCAACAAATGGTGTTGGAAAAATTGGATAGCTATATGTAGAAAACTGAAATTGGATCCTTACCTTTAACCCTGCACAAAAATTAAATGAAAATGGTTTAAAGATCTGGATATTAAACCAGGAACTTTACAATTGCTTGAAAAAGAAGTAGGATCAACACTACAAGACATTGGGGTCGGCATCACCTTCCTTCACAAGACTCCCATGGTGCCAGCATTAAAGTCAAGAATAAATGAATGTGATGCAATTAAACTAAAAAGCTTCTTCATAGCTAAAGAATTAGCCAAGAGTCTCAAGAGAGATCCTACAGAATGGGAGAAAATCTTTGCCTGCTACACCTCAGACAGAGGGCTAATATCCAGAATATACAAACTAAAAAAACTAAACACCAAAATCGCAAATAATCTAATAAATAAATGGGCTACAGAACTAAAAAGAAACTGCTCAGTGGAGGAAGTCCAAAGAGCCCATAAACATATGAGAAAATGCTCTACATCACTGGAAATAAAAGAAATGCAGATGAAAACTTCACCCAGATTCCACCTCACTCCTGACAAAGTGGCAAAAATGAAGAATATGAACAATGACAGATGCTGGAGGGGTTGTGGGAAAAGAGGAACACTGTCATATTGCTGGTGGGACTGCAAACTGGTTCAGCCACTCTGGAAAGCAGTGTGGAGACTCATCAAAAAATTAGGATTGGAACCACCTGATGACCCAGCTATCCCACTCATGGGTATTTTCCCAAAAGAGTTAGAATTGGCATATTATAGAGATACATCTTCATCAATGTTTATAAAAGCTCCATTTACTTTAGCTAGATTATGGAACCAACCCAGATGTCCCTCATTCAACAAGTAGATTCAAAAACTTTGGTACATATAAACAATGGAATACTACTCGGCTATTAGAGGAAATGGTATTATGGCTTTTGCAGCCAAATGGATGGAGATGGAAAAAATTATGCTAAGTGAAATATCCCAAACTCATAGACTCAAGGGCCAAATGTTTCCTCTCATTTGTGGAAGCTAAAATACAATCAGAAACAGTATGATAGATGGCCAAGCTAATAATAACCTCAACATGCATGAATTTTTACAATAACAGGGGGAATCTTGCCTAGGATGCTGGGAGAAGTAGGGAGTGGGGCAGTGAGGGGGGGAGGGAATAGGAAGGATATCAAGGAGACTGGAGGGAGGGGGAAATCAACTCGGAGGGAAACCTTCAACTTTTAAGAGAAGTCCATTTAACACTGAGGTTTAATAGGTGGAAACATGGAACCATGGGGAACCTAATGGTGGTGGTGGGGGGAAACATGGAATGGATTCAGCCTTGGCTTGCTCTGTTATTATGCATTTGTTTTTGATTGTTTGATAAAGATTCCCTCCTAATTGTAAGTCCATATTTAACAAATAAAAAAATAAAATACACTTCTTTTAAAAAAGCTCCATGACATTTTAATTGGGATTATACTGAATACATAGAACAATGTGGGGGACTTGACATATTAATAATATTACTATAGTTAACAAGGCATATCTCTAGGTTTAGTTTTTCCTTTTAGTACTTAAAATGTGTTGCTCCATTGCCTGTTTCCTTGTTCTCATTGTTTTATTTTTTCAATTTATTTCACATAGTCTTACATATTGGAGAGAATCCTTGTTACAAATTCATGCATGTATGGATATTGACAAAGTAATTTAAGGCAATGCTAGTCCAGGATTCAACACTTTGTTCACTTTCTGCTTTCATGTCTCCTCTGCAATACCACCATGTTATAGATAGAAATAAGCATATACATGTGTACTAATATTTGAAGTTTCTGAGTTTCTCTGTCTGCCTGTGTATAATTAGGCTTCTCATGGGATTCAAGAGTTCACAGTTGCATTGATAATGCCCCTAATGCCCTCTCTCCCATCTCTGCCTCCCTCTTCTCCCTTCTTCCCTCCCTTCTACTCCACCTTCTAAGTTATGGTTCCATTTATGTGAAATTTCAACTATGCTGAGTTTATTATTTAAACTTAGCTAACTTTCATCATGTATTAGATTTTACTCTAGCTTCCACACTGAGAGAAAATATTTGACCCTTAAGTCTCTGAGTTTAGGATATTTTACTCAGCATAATTTTTTTCCATCTGTATCCATTTGACTGCAAATGCCATGATATTGTTCTAATAGCAGAGTACAATTCCATTGTGTGAGTGTGTGTGTGTGTATACACATACACATACAGACCGGTGTTATATGTATGTGTATATATATATACATATACACACACATACATACCATTGATAAATATATATATTATATATATATATATATATATATATATATATATATATATATATAATTTACCACAGGTTTTGCACACTTTCATCCAGTGAGGGGCATCTGGGTTGTTTCCATAGTTCCATTATTATAAATTGAGCTGCCATAAACATTGATGTAGCTGTCTCTGTAATATGCCACTGATTCTAGCTGTTTTGGGAAAATACCCAGGAGTGGGATAACTGGGTTGTAAGATGTTTCCAACCCTAGATTTTTAAGGAGTCTCCACACTGCTTTCCAGAGGGGCTATATAAGTTTGCAGTCCCACTAACAGTATGATAGTGTTCCTTTCTTTCCACAACCCCTCCAGCATCTATTATTGTTCATATTCTTCATTTTTGCCACTCTGACTGGAGTAAGGTGAAATCTTAGTGAAGTTTTGATTTGCATTTCTCTGATTGCTAGTGATGTAAATCATTTTCTCATATATTTATTTATTGACTTTTTTCATCTTCCTCTGTTGAGCAAGTTGCTTTCCAATACAAAAGCCTTTTAGCTGGATGTAAATATTTAGCACAAGATGTGGCTTATATGATTGAGAAGCCAAATTTTTGAATTTATATAATTTGAAATTTGTACTTATAATATATACATGTATATGTATATATTATATATAAATATAATATGCATAATATATATGCACAAATATGTACATAAACATATATTTACACACACAAATATTTATATGTGTGTATACACACACACGCACACACACAGACACACACACAGTGGTGCTGGGGACCTTGGACCTTCACACATTAGCAAGTGCTCTATTACTGAGCCATATCCCCCAGCACTTATTTGAATTTTATTTTTTTTATTTTTTATTTTTTTTTTAAAGAGAGAGGGACGGTGAGAGAGACAGAGAAAGAGAGAAACAACTTTATTGAGTTTTTCACATGGCCTTCTTTGCTTCAACACTTAGTTGTGTACGTGGTGCTAGGGTTTGAACCCGGGTCCTCATGCTTGCCAAGTAAGCGCTGAAACCACTGAGCCACCGCTCCAGCCCTGTGAATTTTATTTGATTTCAATATGAATAGCCCTCTGTGGTGAAAGTCTACAATAATGTATAGCAATGTTATTGTTTTTAGTCATCTTCTTTCTCATCTTTATTGAATGAAATGCATGCCTAATGCAGTACAAAATACTGTCAATCTTTAAAGAACAATAATTATTGCTTGATAATAAGGTCCTTCCAATCTATATGAAATATATTTAGGAGATATGGTTGACAAAATTGTTAATGAATAGATAAAAAGAAAAAATATTAAAAAGTAGAAAACTTTTTTTGTTCAGAAATCTGGAACTTTGGCTTTACTGTGAGAAGAATGTTTTATTGTTTTGAATAAATTGAGTTTAGGAATCATTAGTTACACGGTAATAGATAACTCATATATGTATTTATTTCAAAATATTCCTTTGATTGTTTAACTCACTCTCTTCCCACTCCCTGACTGAGCAGTGGTCTTTGCAATACACCATAGCCCGGAGATGCAACAGAACACTTGTACATGAATCAGTACCAGTTCATTTCTATGATACCATGAAAATTGTGTGAAATGGGAGCTAGCCTATTAATATTCAGAGCTGGTTTTCTACTGCTTGGAAGTTGAGCTATGAAGTAAAGGAAAACAAAAAAGGAAAAAGATTTTACTTTTTATTCCATTCATGGTGGAACATGTTTCTAAGTGAACAGAAACAATTAATGTGTTCTTTTATCCACTTCTGAAGCATTTGAATGATTTCAATTCATATGACTTGATTACTACTAATTTGTAAACAGGAACTGTAGCTTTATAAATTCAAGTGCTTTTTAGAATGAAGTAAAATTTTAAAAGTGGGAATTGATGTTGAGTCTTTTGGAACTCAAAAGATATGGAGATAATGTTTGTGAGATCCTGCCATACATCTAAATTTGGAAATGAAGAATACAATTAAGTCTGATAGTAACCAAGAACTCAGTTCTTTATTCATCTTTGTACTTGACTTTGTCTTATACAAGTGCTTTAAATTTATGTCTAATAAGAGAAGTTTATTAGGTAGCTAAAATATCATCTTTGAAAGTTTTGGTAGTTTTCCATTTGATGGTTTCTGGTAAAAACTGTATGCATTAGCATCTATTTCTATATGTCACATTTAAAATGGAATATTAAGAATATTTGATTAAAAATCCAGGAGAATGACCTTTGAATTTATGTTTATGGTAAAGTCCAAAGAAATAAAACACTTTTTTTTTTATTATTGTACTGGGGCTGTGAGAGTTGACATGTGCGGCAATATTCACAGGAAGTCTTTCTGAAGAAAATCACACAAGATCATGAGCCAAAGATAAAGCCCAGTCATAAGATTAATCTAGACTGCCTGAGAAGACAACTATTAAATTAAATTATGGATCATTTGTCAAGAGCCCATTAACCAACAAGACCTTTATGTAGTACAATAGGACAGTTTTATAAAGCATCTAAATGTGCATTATATATGACCCAGAGTACTGCTTCTTGGAATAGTCCTACAGTTCTAACTGCTGCTATAAATTAGATGAATTAATTTATTTGACATCTTTATAAACCCTAATATACCAAGGTACTTTGAAGACTGGTAAGCTAAAATCTGAAAAGCAACATTTTCCCAAGTCAACTATGGCTAGAATTTGAGATACAGTTAGATTCTTAACTTAGGCTGGTTTCAGTGTGACGAACAGAGACATGGACTTCTCCAGGAGCAGCACTCCAGCATCCAGGCATTGTCTTCAGGGGTGGGATAAGGCAGTGATAGCATGGACATGCTCATAATTCTGGTGACTAGTCACCAGCTATGTAACTTTCAAGAGACATTTTGGTGGTGGGTGAGATATCCTCCTGGTTCTAATGTTTGGTAGGTAGATTTCAATTATGGTGGTGAAGTTCTTTAGTTCCAAATAGTTCCAGTATTACTCTGGTTTCTCATTTCTGATTCTGTCACAGGTGGTGCTTCCCTGGAAGAATAATAATACCATACAGCCTCTCTAATAAATTTATAGGAATGGATGACCTTGTATTCTAATTGTTTCCCAAAGACCATAAGATGAAGATTCATACCCAGATGATTAATTTAGAATATTCTCCCAGATATAAAGGGAATGGGGAAGCAAGACAGGAAAGGAGCAGAAACAAAGCAAGGGAACAGTTGTAGGCTAGCTTCTGAATGGAATAGTTTCACATGCTTCCTTATGGGGACTTTCCAGGGTAAATTATTCTTGCATGCTTTACCCATCCAGAGCAAATGACATTGGCATTCATACGTGTGTACTTGTCATTCAATGATTAGTAATTTTCCCTAAGACAGAACCTCTGGCCCTCTTGGGTAGAGCAAAGGGGCCTCCACTACCCCATAGAACTGCTCACAAAAAGTATAGGTTTAGTCCTTGAAAGTATAATGCATAGAATCATTGAATAAGAAACAAAACTTGTAAAAATGAATCAAGATATTTGGATTAAGCACTAATATTACTTGCTAACATTTACTTTTACTATTTTAGACTAACTCAGCCCAATAGTCCAATAGAGCCATGGCACTTAACCACTGAGCCACATCCCTAGCCTTTCTTAGTTTTTGTTTTGAGTCAGGGTCTCACTAAGTTGCTTAGAGTCTTGTGAAGTGGCTGAGGCTGGCTTTTAATTTGTCATCTCCCTGCCTCAGCCTCCGGAGCCACTGGGATATCAGATGTGTACCACTGCACCTGGGAATGGTCACATCTTTTTTAAGAGAGAGAGAGGGAAGTGAAAAAGAGAGAAAAAGAATCAACTTTGTTTAGTTTTTTTTACATGGTTTTTGTTACTCTAACACTTTGTTGTGTATGTGGTGCTGAGATATGAACCTGCATCCTTACACATGCCACGGAAGTGCTGTAAACACTGATCCACTTCTCCAGTCCCATGGTCATAATTTCTACAAAAAAATACTAAAGAAGATCAGTAGGATAATCTACAGAGTTCATTACTGTCAAAGATTCCAATATATGACTTTCTACAATTGCTTTTAGACACCTCTCCATGTGGGAAATCACACTTTGCTTAAATTTATGTTTGACAAGTATAGGTTGCTTGACAATTGAGACCAAAATCTATGTCCTCCAGAGTTGTGGGCTGTTTGTGATCATATCCATAGTAATGACTGTAATAGTCTTTCCACCAATACAATGATACAAAATAAACTCCCACAGATTTCCTAACATGTTCCTCTTTCCTGCCATTGTAAGAAACCAAGTGTTCCTCCTCATGGTGACTACGGTGAATTACTTCATCAGCTTTGCAATTCCTTTCCTGTATAATTCTTCCACCTTCTGAAATGTTTTACTGTTCCTTTCTGGAAGTATATTTTCTCTAGGAAACAGGTCCCCTAGAACTAAACAGACAAGAAAGACAGTGAATTATCTAGAGGAACTCAGAATGAAGTCAATCTTTGGTTCATGGATTCCTGCATGCTATTTTATGCCTACATATGGCAGTAAAATGCAATTTCTTCAAAATAAATGGCAGATAATATACAAATTGATAACAGAAGTGTATTATATAGCATATTTGTGCCATTTTGTATTTATAATATACATTGCAATGAATAGTCTTAGGTGGTTAATTCTAAATAAGGTTTCTTCTACACATACCATCCTTCTCTGCCATTTTAACAAGATTTCTTGCTCCTGGAATATGATCTATACTTGATGGATGCAATGCATATTATTCACTAAAGCAAGCAGAAATGTTCACATTCTTCTATCCTTGCTATCATTCCTCTGCAATAAATAGGTTACAGCTATGTCAGCCAGGTTATATTTTACTTCTTACTTTCACACAGTCTTTACTTTCCTTCTATGCATTTTTACTTAGAAGAATATAAAATTAAGCAGTGGACAATGATATAGAAGTTGGGAGGCCTCTTCTGGTCTGAGCCCAAGCACATGTGCAGGACAGACTGGAGAAGGAACCCCCCCTGGAGCAGCCCTCACCCTCCTGATGCGTGATCTGCCAGTATGGGCCTCTTCTGGTCCTGCCCAGATAAACATCCAAGACACCTCTGGGTAGGATCCCTGTCCAGAGCAGCCCCCTCCCATGTGAAGGGCTGGCTCAGCCCTCTTCTAGTCCAGGGCACAGCATGCACCCACAACAGACAGACAGACAGCAGATCCCAGCCTGGAGTAGCCCTTGTCAGGGAGCACCACACACCCACCTGATGCCTGACATGCTGGTCTGGGTCTTTTCTGTTCCCAGCCTAGTAGGTGACCAGGACAACTGGGTTTCAGATCAGTGACCATGAGCCTAGATCCAAAAGGTAGAGCAAAATGGGCTCTAGGCAGAAGCAGCTTTCTGGAAAATGGTGATCATTGAAGGGGTGGCTTCTGACCTGACCCTTGGACTTGCAAGGCATAGCCATCTGGAGACCTGCCTTGTTTCCCTGCAGGGAATCTCAAATCAGAGATCCAGAAAAATATCTTTATAAATGAAGAATCAAACAAGAAAAGATTCTCCTCAAATCCACAACTCCCCTAACAAGGAGTCTACAGATAGGGAGTGGGATGAAAACAGAAAAAATTACCAATGATCTGATTACTAAAACAAGAAAGAAATAAGAGAAGATGTAATGACGGGACCAAGAGAGAAAACACTCTATTATCAAAAAACTAGAAATACTGCAAAAGGAAGTAACAGAGCTGAAATCTTCAGTCAATAACATTAGAGGAATGATGAAAGAATTTAATAATTAATTTCTGTAGAAAATATAACCTCAGCTCTTGAAGAAAGAACATCTGACAAAGAGGATATGCTGAGTAAGCTTGAACACATTGCTGAAAAAAGGGGAAAATGGTCATAGCATGAGCAGAATTTTCAAAATATCTGAGATGAAATCAAAAGAAACAATTAAGAGTTACAGAGCTACAACAAGAAATTGAAGTGCAAATGAAAGATGTAAAGAAAACTCTCGGAGATTCATGATGGTGATTTGAAGAGAGATGGCTTCCCCAGTGGCTCTGAGACTGGACGGAAAATCCACAGTTCATTCCCAGTATTTTGAGGTGTGTTTGGGGGTTTAGCATCTTGAAACCCCAGTTCTAATTTGCTCAGTGGATTTGAGGAGCAGAGACTTGGGAGAAACGAATGTTTGTGTGTGTGTGTGTGTGTGTGTTTCCATCCGGCCTGGGGCTGGGATACAGCATGTGGCCTCCCTTGCTTATATTCCGCCTGGGAGTGGTGGAGGAGTCTAGCAGCCTGTTCTTAAAGATACCGCTATTGGGGTTGGGAATTTAGCTCAGTGCCTAGCATGTGCAAGACCCCGAGTTCGGTCCACTGCCCTGAAAAAATAAAAAATAAAGATAGCGCTATTGCAGGCTTTGTTTACCTTCCACTGGTGTGCAGCAGCGAGCAGGCCAGTGAGCAATGTTGGAACTGAACAGAGCATGGAGAAAAACAGGGATTTTATTCATCCTGCCAGAGATGCAAAAGTGCAGCTTTTTTTGATTATGCCTATGGAAGGGCTGCAAGCGACAGCAACCGAGTCCTGGAGTGGCTGCAGTGGGTAGGACTGTGAGCAGCCACAGCTGCCACTGTGGAGCTGAACAGACTCCATGACCTCATTGCTGCTCTGATCCCAGGCTTTATAAAAGCAGAGCATCGGGCGAGCACATTTGCAGACACCCTCCAAGTCCACACACTGCAGGGGACAAGAACTATGCTGGGAAGCAGCCCCCAGTGGTCCCCAGTGGAACCAGCTGTTCAGCAGGAAAACCTGGCTGCCATTCCGAGCCCCAGGACGCACCTCTCTCTGGCTTTTTAGAGCAGCCTATGAAAACTGCATCAGGAAATTGCCACAGGCTTCAGTCTCATTCAGGAAGAGAAGGCCTTGGCCAGGCCCAGGCTCCACTCTGCTTAGGGGATCTAGAGTTTGTGGAATAAAGGGAAGCAACTCCCTGCCCTATCCACTCCCCTCAGCCAGAAGGATCACATGACAAGTTAAAGGCTCTGCATCTTCTGCCACAAGGGACAGTGCATGCATCTCCCAGCAGAGGGAGAATAGAAATCAGCCAGACTCCCTGCTCATTAAGTCTTCTGGCTTTAGCTCCCCTGGGAAGCTAGCAAACTTCAGGGCATACCAGAACCAGTCCTCTTCTTTGGAAGCCCCTCCTAGAAATCCCAGGAGTCTGAAGACACCCCAGTCCTCTTTGTGAGACCATATAACTACAGACTGAGAGACATTCATATCAAAACCCAGAAGCACAGTGAACATCTCCTCCCAAAGCTCCCAGAGATGCCCTTACTGTCTTTAACTCCAAGTTTTCATTAAGAATTTTTTACTTTTTATCCGATTTTGCATATGTATATACATTTTTTTCCTTTCTTGCCTTCTGTTTATCTCCTGTTCTTGATGTGTATCGGTACAATTGCTGGAACAGTTTATCGGTTCATGGACATATAAAAATATTAGCTATTTTTTTCTTTTGTTTTCTGGACTATTTAGCTCTCCTTTTTATTTTTTATTTTTATTCTCTTTTTTCTGTTCCTATTTATTTATTTTTTGTGTTTATGTGTTTGTTCATTTCTTTGTTCTCCCTCCTGAAAAGAGAGATTCTGGTCAGTGCATTTAGTATCACAAGTATACTGTGTTTGACATCCTTATTTTACCTACATGTGCTTCCAGCCTTACGCAATCTCCCAAATCTTATTAATATCTCTTTTACCCCTCCTATATTCTACCACTGCTATCCCTGCTTCCCTTACAGTCCAGTTTTTTCCTTTTTTCTTTCTTTAATTTATTCTATTGTTTTCTTTTTTCTCTTCTTTATTTCTTTCTCTTTATTTCTTGTTCTTACTGTCTTCAGTAGATCTTATTATACCTCCTTCAATTTCTCACTGTCCACAATTGCTCAATATAGCTAACTATACAATGTCCTTGGGTTGAAATGAACCACACCTCAAATTAACCTCTTCTCCCCTGTAGTCTCTCAATTCCTAAACTATATGCAGTTCTCTCTCTTCCTCATTCAAAGCTTTTAACCTACTCACATCCCATTTTTATGTTTTCCTTATTCCTAATTGAATCACTGAATACATGCTAACACCTTCTAGTTCTTTTTTCTAATTCAGGAGCTCCACACTACTTCCCTACCCCACTTCCTTGGATTTCTAGATTGTACTTCCCCCATCCACAGAGGCCCTGCTAACTGAAGTGAAAGTCATTCTTCAAAATGGGTATTTGCTGCTTATCTTAACATATTGTGAGAGCTCTCATGGAAGAAAACTGCTCCTAAAGGTGCTAATCACAATTATAACTGTTTTAGTTGAAACTGTTCAGTTTATGCACCTATAGGCTCACATTTCTTCATTGACTGGACTGGAAGCCGTTGAGCTGTGCTTCCAAAGTAGCACCCCAGCCCAACGAAGCACAGGCATAAGAAGCTCCAATAACCCCTACAACAGTAACTAACATAGTCTGTCTTCTAGCCACATCCCCTGTATCTGAAAATGAGGAAAAGGGGTAATTACTCCCACCCTCACCCTCACAGATCCCCATCCAAGGACTCCATGGCAGGGGTCCTTGATGAAAACCAAGAAAAATATATCAACATGATGATCAGTAACTCAATCAAGGAGTTGAAAGAAGAATTAAGGAATGAGATCAGAGAGCAGTTTCAGGTGATAAGAGACAACTTTCATAAGGAAATAAGGGAACAATTCCATGAAATGAAAGATCATATTTATAAAGAGTTAGACATCCTGAAGAGACATGTAGCAGAGCTATCAGAATTGAAAAATACTGTCAACCAAATCAAATCCTTACTAGAAGATACTAATATCAGAGTAAACTCAACAGAAAATAGAACCTCAGCTCTCGAAGATCAGATAATGAAGACAGGTTGAGCAATGTCGAGTTCAAGGAAGACAGACAAGAAAAGAAACCTACCATACATGAACAAAACTTCCAAGTAATATTTGATGAGATGAGAAGAAACAATCTGAGAATATTTGAACTGGAAGAAAACATCAAACAACAAACTAGTGGCATTAAGAACATGTTAAATTTAATAATCAGGGAAAACTTTCCTCATATCAGGTTTGATCCAGATTACCAAATCCAAGATGCCTATAGAACACCAAACAGACCTAATGAAATGAGAAATTCACCAAGACATATCATATATAAAATGATTAACAGAGAAACTAAAGAAAGAATTCTAAAAGCATCTAGGGAGAAACCACAAGTCACATTCAGAGGCAGACCAATCAGAATCACTATGGATTTTTCAGACCACACAATGAAGGACAGAAGAGCATGGAACAATATTTTTCAAGTCTTGAAAGAGAACAATTTTTAGCCAAAAATAATATGCTCTGCAAAACTCAGCTTTAAATTTGATGGAGAAATTAAGTACTTCAATGATAAATTCAAGCTAGCAAGATACATGAACACAAACCCTGCATTACAGAATATTCTCAAGGACATTCTTCATTCAGAAGAACATGCTAATAATTCTCTAAACCCCTGAACAACAGAGTACCTACAATCACAATACACTCCAATAGTAACCCAAGATGGTGCAAAACACAGCAACAATCACAAAGTCTGGGACTCAGATTCCCGTATCTATTCTAACTCTGAATGTGAATGATCTCAATGCCCCAATGAAAAGACATCGATTGGCTTGCTGGATCAAAAAACAAAATCCAACAATATGTTGTCTACAAGAGACACAGCTCACACTCAAAAATAGACACAGACTGAAGGTGAAAGGTTGGCAAAATGTCTACCAGGCCTGTGACCCAAAAAAGCAAGCTGGCATGGCAATCCTAATATCTGATAAAGTTAACTTTGATCCAAAACTACTTAGAAAGGACAAAGATGGACACTACATCATACTAAAAGGGATAATTCACCAAGAAGACTTAACAATAATTAACATTCATGCTCCCAATCATAATTCCCCTAAATACATGAAAAAAAAAACACTCAAGGACATTAAACCTCTCATTGATCTCAACACAATAATTTTGGGGGACTTCAATACATCATTATCAACATAGGACAGATTGTTGAAACAAAAGCTCAACAAGGATATCTCCAATCTTAACTTCTCTGTTAATCAATTGGGCTTAACAGACATCTACAGAATATTCTAACCTAAATCAGCTGAATTTACCTTCTTCTCAGCAGCTCCTGGATCCTTCTAAAAAATAGACCACATCCTAGTCCATAGAGCTAACCTTAACAAATTCAAGAAAGTGGATATAGTCCCATGTATCCTGTCAGATCACAATGCCATGGTCTTAGCAATCAACAACAACAATAAACAACAGAAGCTACTCTAATACATGGAAATTGAATAATACCCTTTTAAACGAACAATGGATAAAAGACCAAATAAGATAAGAAATCAAGAAATTCTTGGAAATGTATGAGAATGATGAAATGACATATTGAAACCTCTGGGACAGTATGAAAGCATACTTAAGAGGTAAATTTATAGCAATGGGTGCATACATCAAAAATCTGGAAAGAGCCCAAATAAATAACCTTGTGCTCCAACTCAAACTCCTGCAAAAAGAGGAACAATCCAATCCAAAAGCTAACACAAGACAGAAAATAACTAAAATCAGAGCTGAAATCAATGAAACTGAGAACAAAAAAACAATACAAAGTATAAATAAATCAAGGAGTTGGTTCTTTGAAAAAATAAGTAAGATGGACAGACCCCTTGCCAACCTCCCCAAAAAATGATTGAAATGAAGCAAATCAATAAAATCAAAGACAAAAATGGAGATGTCACAACAGAATTAACCAAAATTCAGGAGATTATAAGATCTTATTTTGAAAATTTATACTCTGCCAAGTTTGATAATCTGGAAGATATGAACAGGTACTTAGCCACATACGACACCCCCAGATTAACACCAGAAGACATTGAAAATCTAAACCAACCTATCTCAGGTTCCAAAATTGAAGCAGCAATCAAAGGTCTTCCAAAAAAGAAAAGTACTTGTCCTGATGGATTCACGGCAGAATTCTACCAAATGTTTACAGAAGAATTAACACCAATCCTCTATAAGCTTTTTGATGAAATTGAAAGGGTTGCAGCACTACCAAACACTTTTTATGATGCAAGCATAACTCTCATACCAAAATCTAACAAAGACTCATCAAGAAAAGAAAACTATAGACCAATTTCCCTGATGAACATAAATGCAAAAATCCTTAATAAAATTCTAGCTAATCAGATCCAAAAGTGCATTAAAAAGATAATACATGATGATCAAGTGGGCTTCATTCCTGGAAAATAGGGCTAGTTCAACGTTTGCAAATCAATACATGTAATTCACCACTTAAATAGAATTAAAAATAAAAATCATATAATCATCTCAATCGACACAGAAAAGGCCTCTGATAAAATTCAACACCCTTTTATGCTCAAAACCCTGGAGAGGATAGGGAAGATATTTTAACTATGTAAGATCCATTTATGACAGACCCATAGCAAACATTATGCTCAATGGCAAAAGACTGAAAGCATTTCCACTTAATTCAGGAACAAGACAAGGCTGTCCACTTTCACCACTCTTTTTCAATGTAATCCTTCAAATACTTTCCAGAGCTATCAGACAAGAGAAGGAAATCAAAGGAATTCAAATAGGAAAAGAAGAAGTCAAGTTGTCTCTATTTGTGGATGACATGATCTTCTACCTAGAAGACCCTATAAGCTCAACCAGAAGACTTTTGGAGATTAAAATGACTTCAGCAATGTGGCTGGCTATAAGATTAACACCAATAAATCATTAGCTTTCCTATATTCCACCAGCAAGGACACTGAAGAAGAAATTAGGAAATCTCTCCCATTCACCATCTCCTCCAAAAAAATAAAATACTTGGGCATAAATCCCACAAAGGATGTCAAGGACTTATACAATGAAAATTATTGAACTTTAAAAAAAGAAATTACAGAAGATCTCAGTAAATGGAAAAACATTCCATATTCATGGTTAGATAGAGTCAATATCATCAAAATGGCAATTTTATCCAAAGCTCTATACAGATTTAATGCAACCCCTATCAAGATACCAACATCATTCTTCATGGATATAGAAAAAACGATACTCAAATTTGTATGGAATAACAGAAGACCCAGAATAGCCAAAACATTACTCAGCAAGATGGAGGAGGAAGGAGGCATCTCAATTCATGACCTGAAATTATACTACAGGGCTACAGTAACAAAAACAGTGTGGTATTGGTACCAAAAGAGATTGGAAGACCAATGGAATAGAATAGAGGATTCTGAAATGAACCCTCATACCTTTAATTATCTGATATTTGATAAAGGGGGCAAAAGCATAGTGTGGAAGAAACATAGCCTGTTCAACAAATGGTGTTGGACAAATTGGACAGCTGTATGTAGACAACTGAAATTGGAACCTTACCTTTCACCCTGCATGAAAATTAAATCAAAATGGTTCAAGGATCTGGATATTAAACCAGCAACTCTACAATTGCTTGAAAAAGAAGTAGGATTGACATTACATGACATACACATCAGCACAGCCTTCCTTAATAGGACTCCCATGTTGCAAGCAGTAAAATCAAGAATAAATGCATGGGATGCAATTAAACTAAAAAACTTTTACACAGCAAAGGATTTAGTCAAGAGTCTCAAGAGAGAACCTACAGAATGGGAGAAAATTTTTGCCTGCTACACCTCAGACAGTGGGCTAATATCTGGAATATAAAAAGAACTCAAAAAATTAAATACCTAACCTACAAATAACCCAATTAATAAATGGGCAATGGAACTAAAAAGAAGCTTCTCAACAGAGGAAGTCCAAAAAGCCCATAAACATATGAGAAAATACTCTACATCACTAGCAATAAGAGAACTGCAAATCAAAATGTCACTGAGACTTCACCTCACTCTGGTCAGAGTGGCAAAGATGAAGACTACAAACAATGACAGGTGCTGGAGGGGCTCTGGGAAAAGAGGAACACTATTACATTGCTGGCAGGACTGTAAACTGGTACAGCCACTCTGGAAAGCAGTGAGGAGACTCCTCAAAAAATTAGGGCTGGAACCACCTTTTGACCCAGCTATCCCACTCCTGGGTATCTTCCCAAAAGAGCTAAAATTGGCTTACTGTAGAGATACAGCTTCATCAGTGTTTATAGCAGCTCAATTTACTATAGCTAAATTATGGAACCAACTCAGATGCCCCTCACTTGATGAATGAATCCAAAAACTGTTGTACATATATACAATGGAGTACTACTCAGCTATTAGAGCAAACAATATTATGACATTTGCAGCCAATTGGATGGAGAGGGAAAAAAATTTGCTAAGTGAAGTATCCCAAACTCAGAGATTCAAGGGTCAAATGTTTTCTCTCATTTGCGGATGCTAGAATATAAGCAGAATCAGTACGTTAGATGGCAAACCTAACAATTACCTCAGCATGTATGAATTCTTACATGTTCATGGGGAACTGTGCTTAGGTTTCTGGGGGACGTAGGGAGGGAGGGAGGGAGGGGGGAAGGGAATAGGAAGGACATCAAGGAGACCAAAGGGATGTAGTATGGGTGAATCTAACCTGAGGGGAACCTTTGACTTCCACAAGAAGTCCAATTAACTTGGGTCTTAAGTGAAACATAGAACCATGGGGAACCCAAAGAGGGAAACCATAGTCTGGCACCAATATTGGCTTGTTCTGTCATTACACTTTCATTCTTGAATGCTTGACGATGAACCCCTCCTGTTGTAAGACCATGTTTAATTGAATAAACATTTAAAAAAGAAAACTCTCAATGAAATTGTTCAAGAAAAAATTTTCCCTTATAAAAATACAATAGGATATGCTCATCCATGAAGTGAAGTGTATAGGACACTGAATCAGCCTAATCAAAAAAAGCATCTCACAAAGACTCATATATTGAAAATCACAAAGATTCATATATTGAAAATGTATAACAGGGAAATCAAGAAAAATATTAAAAGGATAAGAGAGAAATACCACATCATATTCAGAGGCAAACCAACAAAGATCACTTCTGACTTTCCAGCTCAGACTCTAGAACCATGAAGATCCTGGAAAGAGATATTTCAATTTCAGAATAGCCACAACCATCAGCTGAGAATATTACATTCAGCAAAATTCAGATTAAATTCAAAGCGTATATAAGACATTTCACAATAAAATTAAATTTTCAGCATTCATGAATAGACAGCAAGTATTACAAAGAATACTCAAAGATAAACTCCAAATAGAAGAACAAACAAACCATTCTCAAAACCCACAAACACAGGAAATTCAAACAAAGTACAGGCTATCAAAAGACTACCAAGAAAGAACAAAACTCACTAATAAAACATGATGATCATAAACCACAACACCACAACTATCCTTACACTGAATGGTCTCAATGCACCAATTAAAAGACACAGATTAGCAGATTGGATCAATAAGCAAAATCCAAGTATATGCTGCTTATGGGAGACCCACCATACAGCCAATGACATCCACAGATTGAGGATGAAAGGATGGAAAAAAAATCAACCAAACATACAGCCCAAGAAAGCAAGCTGGATTTGTAATACCAATATCATACAAAGTAATATTCAAATAAATTAATCAGAAGAGATAAGGAAGTCCACTACAGCCTAGTAAAGGGAACAATACAGCAGAAAGATACAACCATAGCAAATATACAATATACAGTCTCCAAACAACAACACTCCCAACTATATGGAAAAATCACTTCATGACATAAAGCCATTTCTGGACCTCAACATGATAATACTGGGAGTGTTTAACACTCCTCTATCACCAATAGACAGATTGCAAAAGAAACAAATAATAATAAAGAGATCAACAGTCTAAACAACTCCATAAATCAAATGTACTTAACAGACATCTATAGAATATTCCACTCCAAATTGGCTGAGTATATCTTCTCCTCAACAACACATGGCTCCATCTCCAAAATAGATCATATTCTAGTTCACAAAGAAAATCTCACAAATACAAAAAAGCAGATATTATTCTGTGTATCCTATCAGACATGAAGGCATGACCTTATCGATTAACAACAAAAATTGTGACAGAAAATACACATATACATGGAGATTGATTAAATCCCTATTAAATGAGGAATCGATCCAAGAAGATATGAGAGCAGAAATCAAGAAATTTTGGGAAGTAAATGAGATTGAAGATACAACATTTTGAAACATATGTGACAGTATGAAAGTGTTTTTACTGGGAAAATTTTAGCTCTCGGTGCCTAAATTAAAAATCAGGAGAGATATTTATAAATAAGCTTATGTTCTACCTCATATCTTTATAAAAGAAAGATCAATTTAAGCCCAAATCCAAGAGACAACAGGAAATAATCATCTTCAGAGATGGAACCAATGAAACTGAGAATAAAAACCAAACAAAACAATAAAAATAATCAATGAATCAAAGAGCCGCTTTTTCAAAAAAATAAACAAAATTCACTGACCCCTAGGTAATCTCACTAAAGAAGGAGAGAATTGAGACAAATCAAGAAAATCACTATTGGAAAGGGGGTGATCCCAGGGACCCCATGAAAATCAATAAATTATTGTAAAATATTTTGAAAAACCACACTCCTCTATATTTGATAATCTAGAAGACATGGACAAATTTCTCTAGATACATACAGCATCCCCAAATTGATGCAGGTTGAAATTGAAATCCCAAACAGCCCAATAGCAGGTACTGAAATCCATAAGGCAATTAAAAGCATTCCAAAGAAGAAAAGCCCTGGGCATGATGGACTCCCCATTGAATTTACCACACCTATGAGGAGGAGCTAACACCTCTCCTTATTAAGCTATTCCAAGAAACTAAAAACTACCAAACACTTTTTATGAGGCAACCGTAACTCTGATCAAAACCCAACAAAGACACATCAAAAAAAAAAGAAAAACAAAAACAAAATAAAAAACTACACACTAATGTCCTTGGTGAACACTGATACATAAATCCTTAATAAGGGTCTAGCCACCACATTGAAAACACATCAAGAACATAATTCATCACTATCAGTTGGGTTTTATTAAAAGGATTCAAGGCTGGTTCAACATGCAAATCAATAAATGTGGTTCATCACTTAAATAGAATTAAGGACAAAATGATCATCTCAATTGATGCAGAAAAGGCATTCGGTAAAATCCAGCACCCATTTATGCTAAAAAAATCTACAGAACATAGAGATCAAAGGATCTTAGCTTGGTGAAGTCCATACATGTCAAACCCTCAGCTAGTATAATACTAAATGGAGAAAAGCTGAAAGCATTTCTACTCTACTTGGGAAGAAGACAAGGCTACCTGTTGTCAACACTTTTCTTCAATACAGTCCTCAAAAGCCCAGTCAGTCACAGGGATAAGAATAGAAAGGGAGAAAGTCAAACTATCCCTTTTTGCTGATGACATGATCGTATATCTTGAAGATCCAAAAAGCTGCAGAGAAATGTGAGAAGATGGAAAGACATTCTAAGCTCTTGGTTAGGTAGAGTTAATATAATTAAAATGGCTCTTCTGAGCTGGAGCAGTGGCTTGGTGGTCACGGAGTTGCCCAGCATGCGCAAGCACACAGGTTCAAACCCTAGCACCCACATACACAACTAAGTGTCAGAGCAATGAAAGCCATGTGAAAAACTCAATAAAAAAATTAAAAAATTGATTCTCCCTCCCTCTCTCTCTCTCTCTCTCTCTCTCTCTATCTCTATCTCTTTCACTGTACTCTCTTTAAAAAAAAAAAAGGCCATTCTGCCACAAGCACTATACAGATTCAATGCAACCCCAATCAAGATTGCAATGTCATTTTTACAAGAATATAAAAAGCAACTCTCAAATTCATATGGAACAACAAGAAACGCAGAATAGCCAAAATATTACTAAGTAAGAAAGACAAAACAGGTGGTTTTCCAATACCAGATCTAAAATTATACTATAGAGCAATGCAAAAACAGCATGGTACTGGAATCAAAATAGGAATGAAGACCAATGGAATAGAATAGAAGTCTCTGAGATAAACCACAAATCTTTAAATATATGATATTTAACAAAGAGGGCCAAAATATAACATGGAGTAGAGACAGCCTAATCAACAAATTGTGCTGAACAAACTGGACAGCCACTTGCAGAAAGCTGAAATGAGATCCTTACCTCTCACCTTGCACAAAAATCAAATTAAAATGGTTCAAAGAACTAGGAACTAAATTGGCTACCACAAACCTGCTAGAAGAAAAATTAAGAACAACACTCCAGCATGTGGGAGTTGGCCACAATTTCCTCAACAAGACTCACAAAGAATCTTGGTAGCTCGTTTAATAGGCAGTCTCTTCACCATGTTATATTTTGTCCCCCTTTGTAAAAAATCAGATGCTTAAAGATTTGTGGGTTTGTTTCACAGTCTTCTATTCCACTGGTCTTCATTCCTATCTTGATACCAGTACCGTGCTGTCTTTGTTACTATAGATGTATAGCATAGTTTTAAATGGGGTATAGCAAAACCACTTGTTTCATCTTTCTTGCTTAGTAATGTTTTATCTGTTCTGGGTTTCTTACTGTTCCAAATGAATTTGAGGATTGCTTTTTCTATATCTGTAAAGAATGACCTTGGTATCTTGATTGGGATTGCATTGAATCTATATAGAGCTTTTGGCATAATGGCCATTTTAATTATATTAAGTCTGCCTAACCAAGAGCATGACACATCTTTCCATCTTCTCAGGTGAACTTGGATTTCATTCTTCAAAGTCCAATAATTTCTGTTGTAGAAGTCTTTGACTTTCTATGTTAGGTTAATTCCCAAGTATTTTATTCTTTTCGACGATATTGAGAATAGGACTGATTTCCTGATTTCTTCTTCTGCCTTATTATTGTTAATGTATAGGAAAGCTATTGATTTATGGTTATTGATCTTGTAGCTTGCCACTTTGCTAAATCTGTTTATAAGTTCAAGTTTTCTGGTGGAATTTTTTTGATCTTCTGGATACAGGATCATATTGTCAGCAAAAAGGGAGAGTTTGACTTCCTCTCATCCTATTATTGTCCTTTGATTTCCTTCTTTTGCCTTATTTGCTCCAGCTAGGGTCTCAAGAACAATATTGAAGAAAAGTTGTGAGAGCAGACAGCCTTGTCTTGTTCCTGAGTTTAGTGGAAATGCTTTCAGCTTTTCTCCATTTAGTATTATACTAACTGAGGGTTTGGCATATGTAGTGTTTACATAGTTTAAAAAGGTTCCTTTGATCCCTATCTTTTCTAGAGTCTTAAGAATAAAAGGGTGCAGAATTTTATCAAAGGCCTTTCTTGCATCAATTGAGATGATCATATGGTTTTTGTCCTTAATTCTGTTTAAGTGATGAATTACATTAATTGTTTTTTGTATGTTGAACAAGTCCTACATACCTGGGATGAAGCCCACTTGATCATGATGGACTGTCTTCTTTATAAGTTTTTGAATACAGTTTGCTAGAATTTTATTAAGGATTTTTGCATCCAGGTTCATCAGGGATATTGGTCTGTGGGGTTATTTTTTTGTTTGTTTGTTTGTTTTTTGATGTGTTCTTGTTGGGTTTTGGTATCAGTATTATGGTTGCTTCATAAAATGTGTTTGGGAGAGTTCCCTACTTTTCTATTTCTTGGAATAATTTAATTGGAGAGATGTTAGTTCTTACTCAAAAACATGATAAAATCAGCCATCAGGTCCTGGGCTTTTTTTCTTTGGTAGACTTTTAATTGCTGTATGGATTTCAGTGCCTGTGATTGGGTTGTTTAGGAATTGAATATCAATTTAATTTTTGACAAGATTGTAAGGGTTTTTTCTTTTTCAGAGTACCCAGCTTTCTCTCTACATATCTTCTACCACCAGCATAGCCAAGCAAGATAGACCTCTTGAGCACAAGCGAGGGAATGCAGGTATGGATCCAAAGAATGGCAGACTGGAGAGAAAAAGAATGTATCTTATTTTTGTGGATGCAAACACATGGTCCTGATTTGGATTTTACTTTTCATAAATTTTGGAATGTTTCTTCCCTTCCTCAGTTATAACTTAAAAACTTACAGGTTTATTTTTAGTAGTTAATTCTAATATCATTTTTAATATTGTGTATATCTCCTGTCCATATTTTCTTCATTCTCATCTACATTAAATAGAATTTAGAGTTCATTTTGAATAATTAAATGGATTAAAGAATATGAAAATGACTAAAATGTAAATACAAATTTTAGCAGTTTTTCCTCTTTCAAAATCAATATATTCTTCAGTTTTCAGCATGTGATTTTCCCTCTGCATTTCATGTCTTCTAAGCATTTACCAATTGTCAACAAATTTTTCAGTCTCTACATATGAATGAACCTAGATATCTAGATAAATTAAATCTTAATAATAGAGAAAAATAATGTGGAACTTTTTTCCATTGTTTTTCACAAACCATCCCATTGTTAATCCTCAGAAAGCAGAATACGTGTAAAGCTCAGTGACTAAAGCAGGCAGTGTTGCCACTGTGAGGAAACTAGGAACTTTGAAGAATCTAATATCTAGAATGAAGGTACTGAGGCTAAATATCACACACTGGTGTTTGCATTTATTTTCTTTATAAATATATGCAGTTTCTTTAAAATTTCTTTTTATCTGATGTTTAAATAAAATTATTTGTATTTTTTGTATATGGCATAATACGTTGAAGTAAAATATATGAAATTTTTGCATTCTCAGCATGCATTTGGTGGCATATAAATATACTATTTAAATTTCATATTTTCTGCTTGATTTATCCTGTTTATGTTGATTTGTATGATGTATTTGCTGTCAATGGTATTTCATATCATTGTGGTAGATTATATTTTATAAAAATGAGCACCATAATATATCTTATCTGACATGTTTTCTTGCCTTTTGACATTGTCATTTGTTCTGTGGAGAGGAGGGGATGTAGGTCTCCTTTCCTTGACTCTAGGAGGGCTTTTCCCTCTAGTGAAGTGACATCATGTGGCTTTTGATATTGTATGGTAAGATTGTGGCAACTCACTTAGGACAGTTGCTCTTAGAACATAGCTACCTATGCTTTGGGGTAGTCTAAGCAGCCATATGAAGAGGACGCACATAAGAGTCAGCCTGCAGTTAGCCTCGAGCCTGACACAGTAGCAGAAAAGCCTCAGATTGTTCAGTCTCTACTTAAGACACTTTCAACCTTTCAGTCTCTTTAGCCAGCAATCCAGTCTGTGATCTTTTCAAACCTTGATTTTAGAATCTTTGAGATTAGAAATGGTGGTTTTTTAAGTCAATAATTAAGGTAGCTTGATTCACAGAAATAACTAGAGCACATCAAACAAATTAGCAATTCCTTTAGGATGCTTTTCACTTTCTTCAAATACTTAAGAAAAACATTTTCATCAAAGCAGACCCTGTGATGTAGGGTTTAAACTTTTTTATCACTGTCTTTAAATAATTGTTTTCTACCAATTTTTCCAGGAACACTCACTATGGTCTTATATTTTGGAGACAGAACTTTGCAAGTGATTTATAAGTTGACACTATGTTAGAAATTTACTTTGTGTGATCAAACTGGATCAAGACTAAGCCAAAGTTTTTTCTTATTTGTGAAATAGTAATATTTAAAGATTTAATAAGAACATCAAAACTCTGCTTACTTTGAAACATAAGAAGATAAATATGCTTTTCTTTATATTTTTATAGGTATGCAAGGAATAATTATTATATATGGAATCTAGTTCACTTAATTCCATACTTCTCTGAAAGCAAAACCATGTATTACTCAACAGATGTCTAAGGTTCACTCCTTTATTCAATTCATGGGTTCTGGAGTGAACCTCCTAGTATCTGTCTCTTTTGGTAGGTAGAAATTGTAGAATTTCCCCTCCAAAATAGGAGTAACCTAAGGTCTTTCTGTACCTTAGGCCTCAAGTATTACTTATTTTAATTTTTTTTTTTTTGTCCACTGAACTGATTTTGAGTTATTTCTCTGTTTGTTCTGATCATAAATCCTGACTGAAGTTTTATAAAATGCTGGCTTCTGGTTCCATATTTTATGGCAATTACAAATCTTAATCTGTTCAGTGCTATTTATTTTCTGGTTTGCTTTGGTTCTGATCGCTTCCTATATAACACTGGTGTGAATCAGGCAAGAAATTCCATAAGAGAAATAGTAAGGAATTAAATCTCATCATTTTGAACATACCACCCTAGTTAATATAATTTACAAATAGATAAGTTAAAAGCTAGTTTTCGGTCATACCACATATTCTCATTCCACATTATTTGCCTGAGAATAGACACAAAATGGAAACAAAACACTAGTCAGTCAATTAGAATAAGTCAATATAGCTGCTTTTTACATGGCCTTGGACATGACATGAAACTAGCCAATATTAGACACACTCTGATGTCACTACAGTGACTGCCCATTCCTGTCATACTCCAATTGCAGTTTTTTTTTTAATTTTTGAACAACCATACAAGTTTTTAACAAAATAAAATAAAATGTGTATATATTCTGGATATTGCAATTACCCCCAGGAGTGCCCCCCACCAATTACCCTCCCTTATCCCTCCCTTCCGCTTCCCACTATATCTCTAAAAAAAGTATTAGGTTGTAAACCATTACATCTTATCTGGATTTAACACATGCTAATAGACCAACTTTCTCATTGTCCAGGGTCTAGTCCCTACCTCCACAGATGAGTGGAGACAATTGACCCTTAGTT